>JAOZJS010000143.1:0-81349 GCA_025882695.1 Amerodectes protonotaria | reverse complement strand
GCCAAGGTTGAAATTGGGGGGGGGGCAAGAGCTCAAACTTGATGTGATTGATGAAATGAACACCATGGTGTTCTAGTGGTAGAGCTAGCCAGATTTCAGTCAATGAACTTGTTACCCTAGTCCTTTATGGTTGCGGTGGTTATGGTGCTATGTTTAGTCCAATGACCAATGCCCTAATAATCGACGTTTAAAGTATCCATAATTATCATTATATGCTGTGGTTGTTGTTATTGTTGTTGTTGTTGTGGTTGATGTTTTGAGTTAAACAATGTTGCAATTCCACTCTCGAATGAGACTTTCGGGCTTTGATTGTTGTCTTTGCTAAGGTCAAATTCCATTGGCTGAATCCAATGAATGAAAGATCACACGAATCAAATGAATTAACCTAAATGAATGACTAATAATCTTCCGACTCTCAATCTGCCTATGTGAGTATGTGTGTGTGTGCCCAATAATTGGCCAGATTCGATACGCGCCGGTGCCATTGGCAACTGGCCAACCAAATCCGATTTCCGATTTGTCGGATCCACACACACATTTACACATTTACCAAACCGGAGACTCCATGATTTCACCGACAATAACAACAACAACAACAACAGCCGCAGCAGCAGCTATCATAATAATAAATTTTCCGAAAAAAAAACTGACAGTGATACTTTATCAATTATGGATGGATAAATGAATGGATGGAAGGATGGATTCAAATTTTACAGCCGCCATTTTATATTTTTAGTATCATCAACATTATTTTGATGATTCAGACAATGTTGCATACGGAAGTGACTCCCTATCTTTCTTAGAAGTGGACAAACTTATTTTCTTCTATTTTTTTTTGCTGGTACTTTGTCCCCGTATCTCCGTGTGGCGTGATACGTTTTCCCTGGAACCAATCGAGAATGTTTTTTCCCATCTCCTATTTCAAAAACAATTATAATTATATCAATGATGGATAGAGAATCCAAAAAAGTGAAAGGTCAAAGCGGTTACCTGATGGTTACAACCTACCATTAACGGACTCAGTTGGTTAGGATTTTTGGGGACCAACCTGTTGAGCGTCAACCGTCACTACCATTATCATCATTTTGGAAATCCTGGTCCCACAGTTCCCTGATAATTTCAGCAGCTCAGCATCAGGATAATTGAAGCTTTTGGCTTTTGCTGGGACCAAAGTTGTTACACTTTCTTTCTTTCTCTCTTTTTTGTATCTAGTTGTTGGTAATTTTTCCCGTAGCAGCCTTTTCCCATGGAACCCACCAAATCGATTGCAATGGATGATGATGCTCATGCTCTTTGGGAAGAAGACACACCCACGGTGGGCGGAAAAAATTGTCCTTGGCTAGCTAATTTTTTTTCGAGGCGTGTGCTATATAAATGATAGACCAATGCATGACCAAGTTGTGTAGTCTGTTCCGCTAAAATGTATGCGCTGTGTATGAGAGGGACGGTCAAATCCAATTTCATAAAGTGATTATATAGCACTGTTGTATCTATAGAAAATCGCAAGCGCTGTCCGAAACACCAGTGGCAATTGGTACTAGCATTGAAGCTATTTTGTGTTTTAAGTTGTTTCAATTCTCAAGTCCTTCCCCCTTTAAAACTCAGCCTTCTGATCTAACTAAGAAAGCTATTGACCGTGTGTGTGATAGCGGTACTGATGATGATGATGATGATGAATGGCAAATTAAGTGGCCAATGAGAGAAGCAATACGACAATGAGATCTATATAAGACATGGAAAATTGGTCAATTTTCTTAGAAGGAAAGTTTCACCCTTCCCACACATACAACAATCAACAGTAAAACACTTACTTGGCAATGTTTAGCGCAACAAAAAGAGGGCTTAACCAAAAGAAAAAATACAATTCAGGGCGTGCGTGCCGATAAGATCGGCTACAATTGGACAAAACACAATGAAAAATCAAATAACAAGATTCATATGAAGAAAGTTAAACATGGTTAGGTGCTGTATCTTTGCATACTTCATAGTTTTGAACCCCTTCTAGCATCTTTTCAGTTAATTTGTGGACTTTTCCCAATATATACTGAAACATTTCTTTTCTGGACAAATCAAAATCCAATCAATCTTCATTCGATTTCGGCTTGCGTCTGTGGAAAAATAAATGATAGATATGAACAGCATATGAAAAAAAATATGATTATTGGAATAATACTAATGAAATACTCGATTCTGAAAGCATATCTTTTGTTCAACCATGATTTACATAATTGATTATGCTTTGGATCCTTGAAGTTTAGAATGATGATGATGATAGAGCCTGGTTAACCTGGCTTGAACACACACGTCGTCATTGTTGGATGTTTTTTTGGCATCGGATAATTGATCTAAACCAGGTAGCCCATCGTGGTCAGGTTGGTTGGCCATCTTGGCATCCTCATTCATTGATCAAATTCAAAAAAAAAGGATTGGCCGTCGAGCTACACCGCTTCGGTGTGTGTATGCGTGTTTGTGTGCTCTGTCTGTGTTTCAAAATGTATGATAGTTTGATAGACAACCAGGTAAAAGGCCAGGTAACCATCCTTGTTGTTGTTGTTTTTATCATTGAATTTGCCATTAGAGAGATTGTCGGCCAACCAAACAACCAATCGTTATCGTTTTGATAAATTATCCGTAGAGGAAAAAATACGTTGAAACAAGAAGAAAAAGAAACAGAAATCAACATGAAAAGCAAACAACCTCAAATTCTGGTCGACTAGGATCCAGGATTCCGGGAATCCCAGAGTACTAGGACAAAAATGGCACCAATAAAACTTTTTAAGAAACAAGCAAAAATACTCTACTCTTCATCATAATTCTGGTGTGCACGGAATACAAAACCAGACGTTTGGTTGCTCGCTCGCCGCTTTTGGCGTCCTGTTTACAATCCTCAACATCATCATCGGCAACGCACGATGATGATCATAATATTAATGATGGTGATCAACGGGTTAATTGAAATCCTTTCATGGAATGTAGCCAGGACAGGAAAAAACAGCAAAAAATCACAAAAACTATGCCAGTTGGCCAAGTTGTGATATTTTTTTTTGGCGCTTGCATTGGAATTTCATTATGAATAATATTTATTAACATTTTTCACCATAATCAATTGACATCCCTTAAGCATTAATGCGATTGATCTAGATTTTTTCGGATGTGGATCCAAGCAAAACATCAAGCTCCGCTGAAGCTCGGATAAACATCATTTGCAGATTTGAATCGCGTTTTTTTTTAAAAAAAAAAACAAAAAACAAAAACCTAAAATCACGAGATCTGTCAGGAGCAGCCTGGAGCCATCAAGGTGGTGGGCAATTTTACGATTCTTCAATAATGGCTTGTTCAGCCAGGTAATGGGCCATTGAAAATGTACCGGGAGCAACAATATAGCACACAAATGGATTCTTTTGCTTTACCTTTGACACTGTTCAGGACATTGACATTTGATTTGAACAATATTATAATA
The DNA here is from genome assembly GCA_025882695.1 of Amerodectes protonotaria. NCBI lineage: Eukaryota > Metazoa > Arthropoda > Arachnida > Sarcoptiformes > Proctophyllodidae > Amerodectes > Amerodectes protonotaria. The sequence continues at coordinate 77,889 of JAOZJS010000143.1, read as the reverse complement.
ACATCGTGCACCTGGGATGGCAATTTAATTAATAATCATCAAATATGGTTCGTGTGTTTGTGTGTGACGCCAATATATATATTCTAATGCTGTGCAGGAATTTTTGTTCCTAACAAAATAATAAAACATCGTTTGCATTCTCTCTCTCTCTCCCTCTTTCTTGATTGGCCGCATCATTTCCATTTCCATTTCCATTTTCCCTTCTCGCTGGTAGCTAGCAGCTTGGCGTTGGTTGGTCGGGGTCATTGAGTCACTGAGTCAGTGGAGGTGATGGTTCCGCTCATCTTACGTTGCCAAGGGAGCCACGGATTCTTTCCTCAGCAAAAGGAAGAGGTAAAAGAGACGTTTTCACTTTCCCTATCATCATCGTTGTTCCCTTTTATTGATGCGACAATCACTATGGTCGCTTTCGTTAAATGATTCTTAACGACTGTTTCCCTTGAACTGAAACAACAACTTACCTTCATTTAACATTTTTTTTCAGTGCTGCTGTTTTTGCTGTTTTGCTGCAAACACCAGACTGAATGTGTTTGTCATAATGAACCGATCTTTTTATTTAAGAAACTTTTTTTATATTTCGGTTTAAAATTCTGATGATGATAAAACATATCAAACATATAGTGAGAATGAAGGGAATAACAACCACAACCACAACAACAACAACAAAAATATTATTATTGGCAGCTTTTGGGTAAAATCTGGCTAAATGGTTGAAGCTAAGGACGGAAAGCCAAAAAGATGCAAACAACAAGAAAAAAAGAAGGAGACGATGAATAAAAAAAAAGAAAAGAAAATGCACTTCAAGCCAATGTAACGCAGGCATAGAAAGAATACGGCCAAAAAGAAATGAACAACGATTCACCGAACGTAATCAAGCGAAGTTGCTGCGAAAGTGGGCTTTGTATTCGAGCCATGATGAGGAATCCCAGGCGCCCCGGCCAGGCGACGACCGCCTTCCACCCTGGCAAGACGAAGACTGGCGTAATAAGAAGCAAAAACAAAAAAAAGAAAAAGAAAAATGAAAAACAAAATCAAGAAAAGAAAAAATACTTTTCCTTTAAGAATACCGGGCGAGAGAACCAGTCTTAGGCGTCTTATCTTGGAAGCCGTCTTCTTCTTTTCTTATTTTTTTCGCGCGCTCTCTCTCCGGCTGGCTACAAAATACCGGCTCGTTTAAAAACTTTCGCTTTTGGCCAGAGTAGCTTGGAGATTCTCGTCTTTTTTTTCTTTTTTTTTTGTTTTTTTTTGCTTCTTCTTTTTCTTATGCTTCATTTGCGTCTTCATGTCCATGATCTTTGTTGTGTGAATCCACCAGCTCCAGCATTGGAATCTTATTCCTCTTTTTTTTTAAATAAGATTTGATGCCAACCAATTTGGAGACTGGTTTGTACACGTTCATTTTCATCATCCTTTTGGTGATTGGTTGTATTTTTTTTTCTAAGTTTGATTGAAACAAATTCATCATTCTCCTCCCCTATGCTACCCTTTCTGCATTTCTCATAGTTGAGCCCAACTGATCAGCTTACAGAGTAAAAATTAGGGGACGGCCCCCTTGAATGTGCTGTGATGCGTTTGGGCACAATAAGACACACACACACGCACACACATGCACAGCTCATACGAGAGAGAGAGAGAGAGAGAGGTGGACGAAGGGAGATCAACAAGTTGGGGAAAAGTGATTACTTGGCGAATATGAAATAATAATAATAATTATAATTATCGTCATTTTGGGAAATTCAAATGACGATAATTTTTATGATGATGATCTTTCCATAATCATAATTATTATTATTACATAAAAAATTTCAATCATTGAATTGCATCAAAATAAAAATGTCATTGGTGAAAAATGAAAGGGGGTTGAGGGAAGGCACACGTGAACATCGAGATACACGAGAAAAGAAAATTCGTGTCCATCATCATCTTGTGGTTCATTGACCAATTGACTGGTCGATGATTATGGTAATCAAGAGAGGATCGGTAGAACAAGATGGAGAATGGTCAGCATTCAAAAATGACCACCAGTAAATCACGATCATGATGGATGATGGATTTCGTGTATTAGCGCTCTCACAGCACAAATCTGTGCATAAAAGCAAAAGAAAGAGATGTAATTCAATCCTGTGCGGATGATGGTGATGATATTTTAGGTTGACGAGGACCAACAGCTTGACGATTCCGGCAAAACTCGTATAGTTTTAATGGTTTGTATCGTGCTTGCAATGCAATTTTTTCTCTATTTCTCTGCGAAACACCAAGAATAATCCTCAAGGATGATCCTCAAGAACTTCTTCACTGCTTCCAGATTCTTCGGATTCCGGAATTTTGAATGGAAACCACCAGAACTTTTTGTTTCTCTCCCGCCCTATCTCCGAGTCTTCTACTGATCAAGCTTGATTTATGAACTGATTTTTTTTCGCTTTGCGTTGGTTGATTTTTCAAGTGTTAAATTTATGAGCCTAAACGGCTCGGAAGATTTCTCTCCACCCGAACGCCTCTATTTCCATTCTTAGCAGAGAATTACTTTTTTGTTCTTGCCTTCTTCATCTTGATTTAGAGTATGATTGTTATGAATCAAACGATTACAATCAATGAAAACAACCAAACGTAGGTATCAACCGAATTGATGCCTATTTTTTCCGTGAATAAAACCTGGAGGCGTCCGAATAATCGTCGGACTCCGATGGCGCCATCATCATCATCATCTTGGTCAGTACCTTCCAGCATCGATTGATGGCCAGGAGAGAAAATAGCGAAGAGCAAAGGAAAAAAATGGCTCCGAAACAAAACGATCTTCGATCGTCGATTCATTTTTTTTAAAAAAACCAAAACCTCGATTCACCCAGAAACAATCGAAATATAGACATAGAGGTGTTGAATCGATCAATCAGATCAATCAATTCAAATCAAAAGCAAATCAATCAGAATAAACGAACCAAAGTTAAATTGGTTATGATTGATTTGATTGATCGATCGATTGGTTTGATTGAGTTCTAGAGTTTCTAAACTGAAAGAGATCTTTGGTTAGAAGAATCATGGTTTTGAATATTGTCCTAAAAAGCCTTAAGGATTTAATTGGGCGTTTGTTCTGGTTGATGGTCTGGCTGGTTTTGGGTGGATGATTGACAGCCAGGCCAATTATTATTTATGTAGACAAACAACCTGTAGAATATATCATATTTGTTTGAAAACCAAACCATGGAGAAAGATTCGTCCCAGATATCGTCGTCGTCGTTCAAAGACGACAATCATAATCACCATCATATTTACCTTTAGCTTGGGCGCGTACTTTATCCTAAGAATCCTACGCTCGCGTTTCTAAATTTGTTCGCACACACGCACCTATCTTCATAAATGTTCAGATATAGAGAGAGAAAGAGAGAGAGAGCAAAGCGAAGCAGATCTCGTTTTTTTCTTTTTCTTCATTCGTTTGAAAAAAATAAAACATTGAAAGATTACCAAAAGAGTTAAGAAGGGTTAACAATAATTGTTACCTTCAGCCAACCAAGAATGTGCAATAAGGTAGAGCTGCACAACATAGAAAAATGTTGTGGAAAAGTGCAGATAAAAACCAATCAATTCAATGAACTTTCAATTGATTATCGAAGAATAAGAATAATAATAGCAAGAACAACAACAACAAAACAGAAATAATCAACTTTTAGCAATAGAAGATGGAATTAGACAAGGCGATACATTAGGGCGAGAGAGAGAAAGAGATTAAAGAGCCGAAAAGCCATTAGAAAAAATGTGGAGAGTGAAAGCAAAAGGGTTAAGAGAATAAAAATAGTAAAAAAGAGCTACAGAATTGGCCAACCGGTCAACCCCGGCTCGCCGAAAAGAAATCTTTAGCAAAAATGTTGCGCTTCGATAGAATTATTTTCGCTAATACTACCGATGATGTGTTCAATGATAATGATTTCGAAAGCAAAGGATTCTTGGCGAAAAAATCTTTTGAAGAAGTGGCGGTCGTGGTAGTACAAAATACGCCAATTAACCTTTACAATGTTGTCTTTACCTTGATGTCCTAAAACATGATCATTGTGCTGTGGGCCACTATTATCAAACACCATTATTATTATTATTATGGTGAGCGTAAAAAACAGATCATCATCAGATTGTTACGACCGGAGAGGTTCAATATAATCAATTACCTGTGTTTGTGTGATTCAAAAAAATCACTTTGAAAGGGTTAAAAAACTAGGAGCAGATTTCTAGGGTTAATTTTTCGTCTATCAAATTTTTAAGAAAAGAAAATCCAGTGGCAAATTTGCCCGCCCACTGCTTTTTTTGTTCCACCTTCCCTACTGTTCGAATCGATCTACATATCTTAATGGCCTTCCCACTTAGAAAAAAAAATACGAAACCATTAGCAGTGTGAGATGCTTTCTCATAATCACAATCACAATGATGACCGAAACAATCATGCGCTAATCATTTCTGGTATTTATTATTATTGTCTGTCAAATATACGGCATAAATCCATTGGATGGATGCCGCCAAAAGGGGAGGAGAAAGGAAAAGCAGGATTATAAAGAGGACTAACACAGATAGGGGGAGATTATAATTAACCCTTTTTGTTTGTATTGTCTGCAAGTATTTCTAGCTACCGGCTAGGTTCAATCTGTTATTTTTTTTTTTGAAAAATCCGTCTCGTTTTCGGCTATACGCTCTTGTGTGGAATTCTAAAAATGGATTCTTGAAAGCAATCTTCTACGTTACAATTGCGATTGAGATTTGTAAAAATATCTTCAAGCTGCTGATTATGATGATGTTGACAATGATGGCAACAGACGACAGAAGAACAAGAACAACCATAAAAGATTCAGGGTTCACAGCAACGATTCTGTGTAAGAAGCTAATTTGCGAAAATCAAGCCAAAAAGCTTGCGAACCTTTGTGTTGAATCAACAAAATAATCTCGCTTTTTCTCCTCAAATTCTCGGTTCCGGTTTTTTTTTGTGTGTGTGTGTGTGTGTGTGTGTCTCGTTTTCGGTTTGGTTAAAAAAAGATTTCACCTGGAACTGATGCTAGTTTTTGAATGATTCAGTGAAACAAATTTAGAATTCTTGATGATTTCCATAAAATTCAATTCTTCCGGTTGCTGATTCAATGTAAAACTTGCGCAAGCATAAAAAACATCCGAATCTAACCGAGGATAGTTAGCGAAAAGAGGCTAAAGTTAATGTCAAATTGTTGACGGAAATGAATCCAGGAAATTTGTACCGGCGTCCCGATTTTGGTCATAAATAATCATCATCATTGATTGTTGTTGGACAATGAATGACAAACAAACCAAAAGGATAATAACGGACGCCGGGAATCATGGATAGTAATGATGATGATGATGATGGTGATCATTATCATCATGGAATGGTGATTACTACGAAAGACTACTACAAAGAGAGTAGGTTGTTTTTTCGAGGCATAAAACAATGGGAGCCAACCCATTATCATAATTCAGAACAACAACAGCAACAACCATTACCATTGTTTTCGGGTGCTGGCTCAGAATGTATGCAATGTATTACGTAAATGGTGGCTCAGAAGATGAGCTCCCGATCTTTCGTAGATATACATCTTTCCTGTGTTCAGAGAACTTATTATTATCATTGAATTAGCGATGTTGGTGGTATTGATGCTGCTGCTGCTGCTTCTGCTGCTATTACCCACTTTATCATAAAAACACGTGATGCTTATTGGAAAACATGGGCGGATGTGTGGGCGTCAAAAAATCACACCAAACAAATTAGAATCAAAATATTGCAATCACTTGTTGGCCCGAATCGAAACCTTTCGCAATCGAAAAGCATCGACATTATTGTCTGATGTCTGGTTGTTCGAAGCCGTCTAAATCGTTGTTTTGTCGCGCCATTCTAAAAGTGGATCGAATCAGACGAGAATTGGAACGAAATTCAGGAAAGAACCAGGAATGCTTTTGCAATAATCGCATTCAAAAACTAGGACACAACGGGTTCATCAACGTGGGTTCATTTTTGCTAAGCAATTACCATCTTTTAAAGCCTCTAATTAAATGGAGTGTAAAGTCTAGACCAGCAACATAAGCACCGCCTCGATTCTGTGGGGTTATTCTGAAATCTGAAATGCAGAAGTCATTGTCACCATATTTTTGCTGTTGGATGAGGGGAGGAGGTGGCAAACGATACTGTTTTGCTTGAATTTGGCGTCATTGAACAACCAAGATCATCATCATCGTCCGGAATGTCAACGGAGAATGACGAATGATGATGGATGATGTTCTGGGGATATGATTCTAAGGGTAACGGTAAATATGGTGGTTGAAGCCAAAAAAAAAAGAATCCTAAAGTAATTAACCGAACCAATTAAAAAGATTGCGTAGATGTTATGCAGGGAAGTTCCTCTTATTTTCCATGCCCCTGATTAGCATCGATGGGTCTGGGTATTTTGAAACCAAAAAAAATTCTTGTAAATACACGATACCTATCGGAATCGGCATGGTCGGTTGTTATGTTAGTTTGAGCAGTCATGGCGGGAGCCAAGATGATTGATCTGGTAAGGAGGAGAAACCTAAATACCGTGAGAAAAATCTCCGCTCAAAATAATAAGAAAAAACTGCACAATGCTTATCCTAAAACAAACAAGAATGTAAGGCGCCAGTCGCGACCAGGAAGTTTCAGTGTCTGGATTCCATATAATTCAATTTTTGCAACCAGTTTTCAAATAATTAATTAAAATAATTAAAACATTTCAATTAGAATCATTTGCAACAATACCAAAGGGAACCTTCTCAACACAACTCACATCAGCAACATCCGCTTCCGATTTTGTTCGCAATTCGCAATCTTGAAGGGGCTCAGCTCAAGATTACTAGGCATTGTGAATCCCTATCAAGAACCAGGATTCTTAGCCTTGAAGGCATCACCATCTTTGAAAGAAAAATTTAACAATCCCGAACCACAGACTACTCAATCTAAACCGGAACCGGAACCAACTTTTGTTGTTTGGTAGGTCCTAGAAAAAATTTAAATGAATCCAAGGGAATACTCCTACATCTGGGGAGGGCCCAAGACAATCTGAAAGAAGAGAGGATTCATCGAAATGCTACCACTACCCGATTGGGATTCGGTTCAGTATGTTTAGCATGCCATCACACCACACCAGACCATCGGTGAACAACATTATGCTACTATCATTGGTAGAGCGAATGAATACCCTCACCACCATCCCGAGTGCCTCTACAACCACTTTTCTACCACCATCAATGAAGTCAACTCTGGCCAACCCGCGTTTCCTTTTCGTTTGTGTTTTTTTTTATTTAACTTGTTGCATTGCAGCGATATTAACCCAAGTCGCGGTATGCATTTATCCAAACTTTGCTCTGTATGCTCTAGCTTGCTGTCCGCATAACACCGTCGAATCATTTCATCCATTCACCCATTCATCAATTCATTCATAAATCCAAACCATCCATCTATCCGTCCATCTATTCATCCATCTATTCATCCATTGTCGCATCATTTTTTTTCAATCTGAAATTATAAATGCAAAATTGTCCGTAATCCCAACATTTCAGGTCTGTGGTGTCCAGATGGAGCAGACCGAGCAGATATATGCCAGTTCGCATCTTGAACAACATGAAAAATCGATAAATATTCGAATTTCCGTAGCTTGTTTTCGAAAAATGGGAAATTTGGAAATCAAATCGAATTAACTGTAAAACTGCTTCTGAACAAATTCTATTGTGTGTTCATCATCATCATTTTCGGCCCAGAATAAGAGGTGTTGCTGCGTGTGTGTGTCTCAAAGCGGATTATAGCCCCCCCAACTGTATAATACCGATGCCGTTCCCATACCAGTACCATTACTTTTTCGAAACATTTCATGTTCCTTTTAATTCTTCTATTTAGAAGTTTCAATTTCCATTTTTTATCTTCGAAAATGAAATTCCTTGTTCTTTTATTTCCGGATCAAAAATGAACTGTCTGTTTTAAAGAATATTCTTATCTAATCTAAGCTTGTCTAGTTTATTGAACTCAAAAATCCATCTTTGTTATTTTGTTTCTGTCGTTTTTAACATTTCATACTTTTCCGAAAAGTTCCACTATACAATAATGAAATTGATGAGAAGGTAAAAGAAAAGAAGAAATAAATCAGAGAAATGCCATTATCATTTCCAGCAACCAAACGTTATTTTATTTGAAACCTACCTGCCGGCCACGCCTCTTTTCCCAAAACCATTCAAAATGGAACAGCAAATATTGATTTGCAATGAACCTAGTCCTGCGACTCCATCTCCCACGGGAACGCCCACAGAAACCACCTCTATCCATCATAGAGCATCATCCACAATAGCAACGGAAAATTCATTTGATGATCATCATAAATCGCTTCATCAAAATTTGTTGTTGCACAGTTTCGATGAAACAGATTCACCAATTACATCGGATTCATCCGGATATGATTCAAACACATCGATCATATCTTCCAATCATTCAATTGATGATGGTGATTCACGTGGTGGCTGTTTCAACATGGTAGACTTACTACCACTTCAGCCTCAGCTTCATCGCTTGTCCCAGAAACGCTCCAGACCGGAAGTTGATGATCATTATGATCATTATGAATTTCCAGAAGACCAAGTGGTCAAAACCACCAGCGGTGGTCAATCAGATCAACACCTTTTGGATGATAATCGACGTATTCTGGAGCGAATGCTACAAGCTGAACAATACTATATTCCTTGGATGGTCAACACCAAAGTTTATGATTGTCCAGATTATGAGATCAACCAAAATCAACGCCATGAGCTAACCGAATGGATGTTCGAGGTAAGATTGATTGTTTTCTTTTGCTGCTCAAACCGGGGCCTGTCTGGAATGTCTATTGTTTAGTTTCCTGTAGCACTTGTTTCCTCAATTTCATTGGTTCATTCGAGATCTAGGACTTTTTAGGCCCCTGCATTCCTCTCAGCTCGCAGGCTAGGTGCGTGCCGTGCAAGCTTTTGTCCCATACACACACACACACACACACACACACACACAAATTGTGCGACCGGACATTTCACCAATCTTTGGTGGGATTTCATGTTCACACATCTCCTCAACCTTTTTTTAAAAGGAAAAAATTTTTTCTCAATGAATAAGAAATTAGCCCCTGGGGAACTTGGTCGATTTTCAAAGTCGAAAAACTATAAAGATCTGTTGCGCTTTGCAACGACCAACAATCTTCAGCAACAACTTGTTTGCCCAAATCAGAAACAATCCTTTTAAAAAAAACATCCTAAAGGGAATGTTTATTGTTGGATGTTTGTCCAAATATTCATTCATTATTCAAATATTGATTTTTTGAGCAATTTGTTTGCATTATTTGAGCAAAAGCCCACCGACCGAAATGATTCGATTTGATTTGATTGATTTAACCATCTATCTCCATTTTCCCTCTTTGGTTGTACAGGTTTGCGAAGTATTGAAATGTGAGGAAGGTTTGTTCACATTGTCCGTAAACTATTTGGATCGTTTTCTTCTATCAATGCCATGGTTACCAAAACAACAATTCCAATTGGTGGCCATCGTATGCATGTTGATTGCTTCGAAAATTCACCAATGTCAATCATTGGATACCAATTATCTGAGCTACGCCACCGCGAACACTTTCACGGTCAAGGAGATTCTGGTCGGTTCAGTTTGAGAATTTCGTCCTTCAACAATATTTAAATCTTATCTCTATTTCAACAGAATTGGGAGCGGATCATTTTGAAACACCTAAATTGGGATGTTAGCTCTGTGGTGGCCAACGATTATCTGGATTATATTCTGGTCATTGTTTCGAAATTATTAAATGACAATCGATTTAAATCTTCCATAACGAATCAAGACGATGTTTCTGATTTGGCCAAAGATGGCCAAGATGAAGAACAAAAGATGATGGCGCTTGAAGATTGTTGGCATTATCCGACGAAACGATCGAAAATCGACCAACATGCCTGCCGAAAATTCGAACATAATCAAAATCCACTAACCAGCGCTGATGTTGGCCCTGAAAATCATGGACCATCATCATATTGGCATTCTCGGTCGTCATCTACAACACCCCCAACATCATCCGTAACATCGATCATATCAAAAATCCGACGCCATGCAAACACATTCATTACAATTTGTTCAACTGGTAGGTGGAATTTGATTTTGGGAATTTTTTGTTCGTTTTATTATTACCATTACGTTCAACAAGTGGAGGTTTTTTTTGTCGGAATCTACTCCGGGAAAGATTACCTTATCACAATAGGTCAATTATATTCTCTCAAAGGACATTTGCACTTTGAACTTTTTGCGCAAGTTTTTTATTAGTTTGTTTGTTCGACTTAATTAATTGGCGCCAGCTAAAAGAGTGTAGATTCGAATTATAGAACAACTGTTGTTCTATAATTGGCTGAAATTTATTGGCTAACGATATTGTTTTAGGGAGGAGAGTTTTCCCTTTCTCTAACTATCCCCAATGCTTTTGATCTCACTGCCTCTGTCTATGTGTCTGACTGTGTAGTTCAGTAGGTAATTGGCGCATGTGATTTTGTCAATTATTTGTCAACATCCATCCTTCGTTTCCAGTTGTTGGCTTGCTTCGAACTTGTCAGTGGTGTGTCTATTTTTGAAGGCGTCTCGTCATTCGAAAAGTAAAATTTTCTTTTACAAAACAAATAGTAGCAAGAGGGGTGGGGATTAAGCGAAAGGGAACAATAGAGAGCAACAGACATTGCTGTGAACAGAAGCGAGCATTTCAAGTTCATCCATCCTTTCAATCAGCCAATCAGTTCATGGCCTGTTTGTACATGCTCACACCATGGAATAGAGATTCGGACACGGATGAGGGCAACATCTTGAAGCGTTTTTTTTGTTTATTGAAAATTAAGAAGAGGTTTTTTTGAAAAAAAAAATTACAACAACAAAAATAGTTAATAATTGATGACAATTATTATAAAACACAGTAGAAGCTTCTTAAAACAACAAAAAAACGATAATCTTGTCTCCCATTTTATTCGGTTGCTCTCGGAGATGGAATGAAGAGAGTTAAACGCTTGATAATTTATGGTGTGGTCGTGGCCATGGTGGTGGTTCGGGTTGCCAGAAAAATATTTATCTTGGCCCTCCACCAAACCCGAAAGGATTTATTTCCAGAAACATCCACAAACACACACACACACACACGCAACCCTTCTTTTTTTTTCGCTTCGAAAACTACCAGACCGGCAAACTCGGCTCCCCTTCATTCTCTCTTTTTTTTCTGGTTGCTGGTGATTAACCCAAAAAAGACAAATCGGAAAGACAAATATCACTCTGATTATCGTAATCGTCATTTTTCCTTACACTTTTAAGGCACATTAATACCATCACTCCTGGATAGCTTTTTCCTGCTTGGTCACCCCATCACACCAGAATCATCCGATGCCCCAAGAGAGAGGGAAAAAGAGAGAGATTCTTTTTTTGGGATTTCCTAAATCCTCACACGCACACACTTACGCAGCACCACATATATCAATCCAGCTGGATTTGGTCGATTTAACGAGCCACATCATTTTGCTAGCAGTAACCGAGCTAAAAGATTGAAGAGTTGGTGATGGCGTGTTCCAATTTCTCTATTTTTACTCCAAACTATCAAACCAGAAGAGAATGTGTTTGGGGTGAACCAGAAAAAAATTTTATATAAAACAAGGATTCTCGGCCGCAAAAAAATCCTCTTCTCTTCGGTGTTTCGTGCACCAAAGCGAGATGGCCAAATGGCCAAAACATGATTATTCAATTATACCCAACATGTGTGTGTGTGTGTACGTAAATCGCGCCGATTCTCTCTTTGATTGACCCCTATTCTTTCTTATTTTTGGTATTTTCTGTTCTGGTGTTCGTTTAACTTCTAATTACACGCTCGCCAAGCATCACGGTTTGGCTTCATTTTTCAATCATTCCAATTACCATTCATTGTAATTATCTTCATGCCCATCTTGGCTATTGCTCTGGCTTACCTTGGCGCCATCATAACGCCTAAGCATAGATTTTTCAAGCTTCTCAACCACATTGTTCAGAAAAGAGTTAAAAGACTTAAGAAAATCATCAAATCAAATCAGGAGAAGGTTTGGAAGAAGCACCAAGAAACAGCCTAACCTAACCATTGGCGCGACACCAGAGAACCGGCAGGGGTAGCCAAATCATTCACTTTCTTTCACTGTTGGCATGTTATTTTTATCCCAAAACTGAAATACTGAATGACTTGAGAAACTGAAAAATATATACTTTTACTTTCTTTAAGAAAGAAAAAGAAGTAGAAGAATTAAGGATCCGGTTTTCTTTTCGCTTGTTCTTCATTGTTTTTGCTTAGATTTTCAATCATCATCATCATCATCATTTTAGTTTCAAGCGCGCAATAGTGAGAATCCTTTGGCCACCCCTTTTAGGCACACACACTGTGAGCTGATGCCACACACGCACACACACACGCATGTGAACAACCAATAGAAAAAAAAAACAGGGAGGGAAAAGCATTTTAGATAAGCCGCGCCAATTGTTTCTTTCTGTCTGTCTGCGCACTGGTTCTGGTTGTATTCAAGTGATAAGCCAAGCATTTTTTTTGGTTCTTTTTTTGAATCGTTGTCCAATGAGAAATAGAAAAAAAATTGAAAAAGAAATGATGATGGCGCCCTTAGAAATCCCGAATCGTTGTTTGTGATGATTTTGGTTTGATTCAATCAATAAAAAATAATGAGTTTATTAACTCTTTTTCGGGCACCGAAAAACCAGGCTCTAGTTTTATGCTCTTGTCATCGATACTGATGGTGATTTGTTTTTTCTTGTTTTTTTTCGGTTTTTTTTGCTAAAATCCAATAAATAATTAGACGTTCCATCGGTCTATCGCCCTTGATTGGTGTCTATTTATTTATTCTATCTTATTCTTGATTTCTAACGATAAACCAAAATCAAAAGGCTTGTTCTCGTTTAGCCTTAATCACCGAGAACGATGAAAGAGAGGAAAACAACAAAAATAAAAGCAATCAATCGAGTATCGAAGATACATCTCGAGAAAAATGTTTTGTTCGCCAATCAAGAAAGCTAGGGAAAAAAAAGGAAAAAATGAATAATGACTTTGCTCCGGCAGAGCTCCTTGTCGCGCTAGATCTTTTCACTTATTCTTCATGTGATGTGGCTCCCTGCCATGATGCTGGTGGATACCTGTGTATTTTGTGCATCTGGATTGAGAATAATATGCACGGTGCATATGTAGTTTAGGCAGCAAGTTTGATGAACCCTCTCTCTCTCTCTCTCTCTCTTTTTCGAGCGCAGACATAGTTGCACATCGATTCTTCTTGCACAACGGTGTCGTCCTTGAGAATCCGACAGCAATGGATTTTTTATTTCTAAAATGTATTCTCTGTTAAATGACATTGAAACCGAAAAGCGATTTTTGAAGAAGAAGACAAATGTTAACCAGATTTAACATTCTAGTAGAATGATAAAAGGATAATGACTTTATGCAATAGTTACATAAGATAATGTTTAGACAAAAAGTAGAATAGCCCGGTAATCTTGATGATTGCTGTTGTACTCTTGTGTTGGCCTACATAGAGAATCTCTTGCACGCACCAAAATCCCGTAATTTCTGGCGCCCACACACGCCAGATTTTCCAGCTACCTGGATTAAAATTTTGACAGAATGATTATTGCTGTGGTCAGCATTGTCAAGCCCGGTATAAACCCTCCTGATGATGATGATGATTACGATCATGATGACAGCAGAAGCGTTATGTAATAATAGGCTACTGTCATCACTTGCCTTGTTGGATAATTGGCGCCCTGCTAATGTGACAAAAACGCCGTGACCAATCATCGTTTGCGTGTAATGATGGCATGCTCATGCTATATTCTTTAATTCTATTCTCTTTACGCCCAGGTGGCTTTTGCTCGTTTGCTCATTTGTTCGTTTTTACGACTTATTAGCGTGTTCGGTGTTCGGCGTTGCGTGAAAATGATTGATTTAGATTGATTATGATCATTGTCCAAATTGGATTGCTGAATAGATCCACCTTGATCATCTCACTATCTTTCAAAGGGTTATTTTGTTTCATTCATAAAAAGCAATAAAAAATAGAGTTTTATGGTGTATGATTGCCAGTTTCTCTTTAAAAAAACGGTTAACCCTTTGCCAGAGCAGGTGTATCAATCAATCAACAGGTTAGTCTTGCGGTTTTAGTGTAAATTTATGGTTGTTATGTAAATATTGGAGTTTTTTTTTGCTTTTGGTGTGCGTGTGTGAACAAGATCTTCAACCGTTGATTTGATGACCCAAATCTCTGGCTGTTTCTCTGTTCTCTATATCCACCAGATGTACGCTTCTCTCATTCAATAACCGTCTTCGAATTAACGGATACTTTCTATCATTATAATCGTCCTTGTGATTTCGAATAACCATGGTAAAAAACCCAAAATAATAATGTTCTTCCGCATTTTTCGCTTCGCTTTCAACACGCCTCCTACATTTCGCACATTGCGATATTGCGAAATATGAAAAATTGATTTATCTTCTCTCTCTCTTTCTTCCTCTTTCTCTATCTATTCTGGCTTCGCCAGACCGCCAGACACAATTTTCCGCTGGCGCGCATCGTAGCCTTGGTTTCTTTTGGTTTCCTTGATTTTGTTCTCACCAAAATTAACACACACCAATTGGGATTGATGAGAATTTTTGATACAAACACCATCCTCTCGAAATCAACCCTCTTGGGTGGCAGCGAAAGAGAGAGAGAGAGAGAGAGCAACAGGCGCCAACATTGCCGCCCAGATAGAGTATTTACCTTAAACTTTCGTTTACTTCTTATTATATTCTTGAGAAAAACAAGCACACAAACACACACACACAAGCAAACCGAAAATGCGATCGGCGCTAATTTTCTGGTCGTTGGCGAAACCAACAATGTATCAGTCTTTATTTTTGCCAGTTATTACCATTGGATTATCTCCCGTAAAAAAACCCGTAGTTTTTTTTTGCTTCTGCGTCCCTTATGAGACACGACGACGACGACGTTTTTCTTTTCGTTTTCCTCTTGATTTCGTTCAGGTTTTTCGTTTCTTTTTTATATCCTCAACGTTGGCAATAATCTTCTTGGTTTGGTTTATATGCTTTCTGGTTTGAGCTCAATAATAATAATAATAATAATAATAATGATGTTTGCTGCCAAGACAAGTGTTTGATGTGTGTGTGTGTTAGTTTGATGTTTTTGACCTTTGTAATATCTTTCCTCTTCTCCTGTATCCTCGAAGATACACGCTGAAAAAGGAATATATCCAAACAGAAACGATGGCTGAAACAAATGGCGCCCGTGAATAAAAATTTACCATCCGATGGCTTGAACTGTTGAGACTATACTGATAATAACCATAATCCACCATCCTGATGGTGACCCCACGGCTCTCCTTGACAAGCTAAACCCTCAAGTGTTCTCCTCTTTTTTTTGGGGAGCCCGAGAAGCCTTGGTTGCCATCGTGGCAACCGGTGCTTAGGGGATCAATTAGCTTCAATGTCAATTATTGTTTGGCTTGGAATCAAGGCAAAAAGGTCAAGCGAACAAGATTGACATTGAAGATGGTTTTTTTGCGATTGTTCAACAATACCTGTGTGTGTGTGTGTGCGTAGCACCAGCCTAGGACTTTTTCTTGAAAAGCCTGAATCTAGCCCAATATAAAAATGCAGCGAATTCGAATTGTCAATGCGCACAAACTGTATCGCACCTCTTTTGCCTCTTGTGGTACGCCTCCAATCTCTTGTGATGCTGTGCGATGGTGATGTATGGGCGGGAAAATCATCGCTTTTATACTGAAAACTATAAAGAGCTACAAGTCCAGTCAAGTTTGAAGTGACAAATCAAATCGAATTGTACGCGCGAGAGAGAAGAGCTATTGGTTGAAAACTCCACCTTATTTTTGTTCTGTTAATGATATTGGCCAAAGATTAAGGCTGAATCTAAAAAAGTTTTTATAAATTGTGAATTTCAATCAGAAAAAATAACCCAGAAGTTTTAAGTAAAAGTTTAGCAACTGTTGCTTGTTTTTTTTGAAATTTGAATTAGGTGCCAGAGACACGTGCTGCATAATCTAACCCTAAGGCTCTCACATCCTCATCAAATATCCGTTTCCTACCACTAATCTTCATAATAATAGGGTTGATTCAAGCCCTTGAGCTTTTTTTCCCATAAAGCTAGCTAGCTAGCTCTGTGTGTCCACCAACAAGTTTTGTCAATCATATTTCCTTAAGTCTAAAGCCATCAATTCGGTATGATCGTCTTGATGATGGGCAGATGGCCAATGTTCATCATCAACATTATGACAATGAACATGATGATTATGGTTATTGTTTTCGGATGCTTGTTCCATGCTTATATGCTGCCCAGCTTGCGTAACAATCGCATTGATGTGTCCATCCGCTCAAAAATATCCTTTTTTCCACCCAAAAAAAATATTATCCGAAAAGCCAAAATCTTTTCCCCAAAAAAAATGGTTAATTAGACAATCCCAGTAAACAATTGGCAAGGCTACGCCCAACAGCGTTTTTCAGGTGTTCTATGGTTTGGATGTTCGTTCAACGATTTTGATTTGCAGTCTCTCTCTTTACACGGGAAATAATTGTTTCCGTCTTACCTGGCCAAAATTAACCAAGCCAGAAATGCTTACTTTACCCTAAAAATCACCAGCTCCTGTTGCGTGCTTTTAGAAACACATGTTGATTCGGGTGTGTATGTGTATTCGGATTTCCGTTCTGGATTTTTTAGCTGTCCTAAATCTCCTCCATTCTGGATTGGTAAAAGGCTTGTGCATTCCCAGTTTTTTCGTTTTCGTTGATCCCTAGGGTCCTTTTTTACCTTTGTGTCTCTTCCTGGCACGTGGCATGTAATAATCGTTGCCTGCTGTGGACCAAATGTCTCTCTCTATCTGAGCTTTTGAAGCAACACAATCTCATTGTTCTGGCCTGTGGCTTTCGACCTTTCTTTTTTTTTTGCGTAATACTTGTGTGTGATTGTGAATGGAGGAAACCTAGGGCCCATTATTATGATTATCATCATTTTTTTCTTCTTTCGCTCTACCTCCAAGCTTAGCCAGGTAATCCAGGTAAAATGTAAACGAGCTTCGGCTTGAACATGGAGAAAGCTACAAATAAAAATAAAAAACGCGTATAACATATGCTCATCATAATCATTGAGCATTCAAGCCAAGTAGCTCTGCAGCCAGAAAGATGTTTGGCTTGTTTCAATACTAAAAGAATGGCAGCCTTGAATTCGCTCTCGTTCCGTTAGTTGATGCGCTCGTTTTGCAGCCTAGTTTGAGTTTAGTCTCTCAAAACTAACAGCTTCGCGGTCATCATCAAAGGTCAATTGGTCTATTAGTCCATTGGTGTGCTGGAACCTGCTGTGTGCTAGGCCTGTTCCTACTACTATCCAGGTTTAGCTTCAGGGCCCTGAGATTAGTACTTTGAATGCTAAGAGAGATTTTCTCCAAATATCAAAAACCATAATTATGGATAATGATGATGATGATGATGATGATCGACCAAATGCTGAGCTCCCCAGAAACAGAGAGGACGGTTGCAAAGGGTTGAATTATCGGGTAACTAGAAAAACCCAAATTGAAATATTGGACAATTCAAACCAATGATTGCGCTGTTCAGATCCAAAAAAAAGCTGTTCATCATCCTTTTTGGATCTTTTCGGTTTGAGAAATCACAATCAAAATAAATTTCACAATCACAGCAGCAAGCTCTTCGTTCTATTGATTGACCTTTCAAATGACTCTAGCTAGCTTCATCGCTCTTTGAGACCATCTGTTGCCCGATTGCCCAGGGTCCCCTCTGGGTGTGTGTATGTGTGTTCTGGCGGTGGTGGCGGTGGTGCTTTATTGTTGTGTATGGAAACTCATTCACCACCGACAACCGGGACAACCCAAATGGAATGGAATTTTTGCTTGTTTAACATTGTTCGGTTTTATTATTATAATAATCATCCTCATCCTCTCGTTTGGATTGTGTGTCCCGAGACTCGTGACAGACTAGGGCCCGCGTGTGGCATTTTCCGGTGCGCACATAGAAATTTAACCGAATATGTGTGTGCTTCGCATTCCAACAGGGCCATAATGCCGGGGCAGAAAAGGGGATCCAAGAAGAGGATAGACCTAAACAATAGAACCCGGGCACGTGCCAACAAGGGATCGTTTGACAGAAAGGAAATGAATGTGTTTGTATGAGCCTATGTCTGTTTGCGTGTGTGTGTATTTCACGTCGTGTGTCCCGTTTAGTAGTTTTAGGATCTTGATATTGTATAGAGCCAAAGAGACCATCGGGGACATACCAATGGTTCCATATGTTCCAGCATCGTTATCCTGTCTATTGTCTCCTATTTGGACCGGGGACAGATGTGTGTGCTTTGATGCAATGTATTGACTTTCACTTTTATGATTATAATTATTATTATTATTGCTGTTACACACACACACTGGATTGGCCATCCAGCCAGCCAATTATGATCATGTGCGCATTGGTTTCGCCATCCAGGATTTTCATGATACCTGTTGGATTCAGCATCATCAAATTGAAGCCATATGCGCAATTTTCATGCCATGGTCCCCGACCAAATGCTAGATATGCAAGTTCTAACCTCGATGGTCGATGATCATGATTTGTAGGAATTAATTCTCTTACAAACCGACCATTAAAAGAGACTTGGATAAATATTCAATTTTGAATCGTAGACCCTTTAACCCTGCCCCATCTACTAGATTTTTCTCCCCTCAACTCGATGACTAAGCTCAATGGCCTAGCAGAGAATTACTCTCTTGTATACGGTGCGGTATCCATGGTGTGGTGGATATCAATGTCATGGCCTGATGCTACGGTTCTTTGTGCAAGTAAATGCATCGCGATGTGTGTTGGTGTGTGGCTTCGTTGGTCCGGAACACATTGCATGAACTTGATCATTAGCACGTCAAGTTACCATTTCATTCATTTAAAAATATAGAAAAAAATGATACACATTGTATCCTTTATGATGATGATTATTATTATCATTATCATTATTCTCCGGTATTCGAAGAGGGATGAAATAGGAGGTTGCTTACACGGGATATTCTTGTATCACACGCACGTAGCTATAACTTGTTGCATAAAGCAAAATGACACAACTCAAAGACTCGTGTCACACACGAGACATCTGGTCGAAAAAAAACATCTATTGAAGAATTCTTTGTATGATCGCTGTTAGTCTGAAACACACGTATTGTTGTTGATGGTGATGGTGCAGGGAGAACACACCGTTTGATTATTTGATCATGTTTTTACCATGGTCCTGTCGTCCCTAAGGTTCGCTGGTCACTTGGTCGCTTTCATCATTATTCTGCGAGCATCTGCTTAATATCTGGCCAGGTCAAGCCAAGATACGCCGGCTTCAAAAGAAGCGCTGGTTCCAAAAGGATCCTATTTTTGGCTCCCAAAGATATTGTTTCTGATCGTTGATCAAGATTTATATTGTTTACCTGAACGGGTTATTCACCTGAGCATTTTGTGAATGTAACAGTGTGAGAATCTGAATGAATTTGGCCATGCAAAGGTTGAAGGTTTCCGTGGAAAAAAGTATGCTAATTATTCTCTCACAAATATGTCTTTGAACCTTGCAATCTTCTCTCTTTTTCACTAAGCTAGAGGTTGTGGTTGTTGACCTTTTTATTTAGTTTCAAAAGGTTAAAATCATACAAACCATGCAAATTCTTTCCGCAACAGATTTTGGTCTGCGTGTGTCCTTGGTGATGATCATGCTCGTTTTTGGTCTTCCTATGCTTTTGATTCCTTCATTTCATTAAACACTATTCGTGACTTTTTCATCAAAATTTTGACATTGAATTCTGACCATATCCTCCGCTTTCCTGCAGAATTCAAATTTCCTTGTTGGTGGCGCAAATCGCTAGCTTTAGATTGAGGTGAAAATGATCCGAATTGAGACTTGGGCTTCTGCTAGCGCAGTCAAATTTTGCTCTAATTGAGTTGTAGGCAGAGAGTGCCTATCCCTCCAGTAGCTAATACAATCTTTGGGTCCAGGTGTGTGTGATTTATCCACGTATGATTATGATTGGTTAACACTGTAAGCGATAGAGCGTATTTGTGATAAATTTTTATTTTCTGGTCAATTTGTTCTAAACACGCGAACGTGAACCCAGGGGCAAATTGACCATGCTTGACCGGTGTCCGTTCGCGCTTTGGTTCAAAAGGATTATATTCGGTAAAATGATGATTGTTTGCCAAATTAACAAAAATACATTGCGCTTTGAATGGACCGATTTCCTAATTTTAAATCTTTATCCCTAGAACAGGGATGCCCAACCTGTTGCTTTCTAGGCTGCTGTCGACCTTATTCATGTTCTAAGCTTTGTGAACACCCCAATATCCATTCCCTCCAATAGGTGTTGCCGGGACTTTTAGCGCCAGAATTTCTGGATTCGGTTTCGGCCATAAAAATCTAGGAAAACCATGGGTCAAAGCCGTGGAAACTTTGGTTTTTGCTGCTTGGTACCATCGTAAACAAAATCAGTGTTTACATTAGGTTTTAAGTTTCGTTTTGGATTGTCCAAATATCTTGCGCGGCGTGGTCGCGTGTACGGTCGGCTGTGTGGTCAATGTTACCACAGTTTGTTTGGCTAACGGTTCTGGCCCCCAGCCCGTGTTCCCCCTAACATACAGATTGAACACGGGCCAAAGTTGAAATGTTAATAAAGAAACGGTCATAAAAAGACCAAAGACCTTGTGTCTGTTTCCTTGATGACCTGCACACATACGCACAATCACTAGGACTAGCTGTCAGTGAACTTGGCCGGGCACAGATTTACCTTTGACATAAAAGCTTCATTTATGTAAATGGCTTGTTGTCTACGTTGAGCTAGTTGTTGCTTCTTCCCCCTTCAACAAAGCACCTTTGTCTCAATCTCTTTTCCCAGACAAAGTAAATGGGGGACCACGTGCCACGAGCCATCATCATTATTATTATTATTATTATTATTATTATTATTATTATTACTATTGTGGTAACGGTGATGGTGGACCATCAAACAACGATGGTGATCATCCTGTGACCCTTGACCTGAGACCCACGCATAAGCGAACACGTACTGGCGTGTAGTTTGGTCGGTCTGCGTGAGCACATATGAACACACCATGCTGGAGTTTAGTTGTTTAGAATGAATTAAAGATCCTTGAATCTCCTACAAAAGAACAACGGTTTTTCTATTGCATAACACAATCCTTGGCCTGGATCTCTGCTGGTGTTTCTTGTTCGTCCCTGGTCTTGACCTAAATTTTCTTGATTTTCTAAAAAATTTTAACAATACAACCGCTACTCGCAACACCTTTCTTCCATTCGAACAATTTACAAAAGACACAAGTTTTGGTTTCTGATTGGATTTCAATGAATTCTCCGAATGATTGATTGTTAAAGAAAAAGGATGTTTTCTGCATTTTTTTTGGGCTTTCTCTCGTAAAATGCCTTTTCTTTGATCGGTATCAGACTGTTGTAGCTTGTTTCCGGTGCTTGGAAAAGACAAAAAATAGTAAAATATCTGAATTGAATCCCGGTTTCCATCGAAACCCTTAATAGGAGAAAAAAAAATTAGGGAAGAATGGCCACTTGGCCATTTGGAGACAAAATTTCCTTGGAAAATCAAGCTGCAGCCACACAATTTCGATGAGCCGCCACAAGTTCTCTTTGATCAACAAAGCCCTAGGTTTGTGGTTCAACATTTGACGCACATGGTCATTCTTGGATGTGAATACCCATAAACCGCCATAACGAATGAGAGAGAAATCCAAAGAGAACTATGTCCTCCGAGCAACGTATCAAAACTAATGATTCTTGGATTTTTGTGGAAACTAACTATCGCGCGCTAACTATCCAACAGAAAAAATCGGAACCAGCTTGATCCAATTATTTTCGTTTGATCATTGCAAATGTGGTGTCCAACAATTTCGACGACAATTTTTATTCTGGTTCACTTTTGATTGCTATGGTGGCAAAGTTTAATTTATGGTTTGTCCAGCAAGCTAAAAAACATTAACGGTGGATAAACGTATCGTACTCTGTCGCGGAATTTCCCATTGATGAAATATTCAGCTTTTGCTTTCTAGTTCAACTAGCTTGACTAGGGCTTGATTCGGTATAATTAGAGCACGAACGTTTTTACAAGCGCTTGGTCTACGCTAGGCTTATGAGCTACTGGATGGGTGCGTGCTGCGTACACGGTCTTTCAACACCTTTTGGAAGAGCAAATGAAACGGAAAAAAGATAGACCAAATCATCGGGTAAAGCAGGGGTGAGCAACTTTTTTGATGAACAGGTCAATTCAGATTTTAAAATTGTTTGGCGGGCCTCATATAAAGTAGTGCAGAATGTAGACTTAAGACGACATCTCTTGACAGAAGACAAGAAATACGCCTTCTTCCCCTGTTCATAGTGTGTATAGTCATCGGGTTCAAATCACCAAATGAACCAATCAGAGGGGAAAACGGTTGTTGTAGGCGTCAAACATGCACAGACTTGTACTGGCTGAAGCTGATCACATTGGACTAATCAGAGAGAGGGATACAGCTTCGTCTTCTGTTTACAGTGTGTCTCGTCATCAGGTCAAACCATCACTGGACCAATCAGAGGGGGATATAGTCTCGTCTCCTGTTTAGAAATGCTTGGTGGGCCGAACAAAAATGTTTGATAGAACGCACGCGTCCTGCGGGTTGCTCACCTCTGGCGGAAAGGATGTTGCCTGTTATATCATTATTGATGTTATTATTAATTCCATAACTATTAAGTTTGGTCTGGTTTTAGATGTCTGTTAGTGTATGTCTGTGGCCTTAATCGACAGCTGCAAGCAGAGGCTAGGTTTTTTCTATTTCCATGATGATGATGATGATGATTGGTTTTAGGGGTTTCGATTTGATCGAATATATCGCCCAGATATCGATCTATTCGAGCGTCCAGCGTGGGTGGACATGTATGATTGGATTTTTCGGCCATTTCCGATTATGTTTCCAATCAGGAATTGATGATCTTGAATTTTTATTTCAATCTTTGAGCTATAATTGCTGCGCGCGATGTTTGCGTGATCAAAGTCTAGGTTGCATTGCTAGGTCTTTTCCCCTCTTTATTCAATGGTCCAAAGAGACCGAAACCCAGTAGCATTTCGGCTACTAGTTTTTTGTGTTCCCCTGCTAGGTTTTTGGCAAATCCCATCCAGGTGAGAAAGGCCTAATGTGTCTATGTGTACCCAGTGCTTGAATGTTTAAAAAACGGAGACTTGTTTCGCCATCTGGGGCCCGACGTAAGCGCAGCGATAGAGAAAGTATCTACCTAAAAAAGATAAAAGCCGCCATGTTTAAAAGTTTCATTCATTGTTATCCCAGTCCAAGTCCTCGCCAATAGTTTGGTCTATTGTTTGGCTTGGTTTCAGAACGGAAATTGTTTCACACAAAACGCGCGGGATCTTTTCGCGCGTTATTGTATGCGCATTCAACAGTGTGAACTGATGGGAACTGGTGGAAATTAGCTCACCGTCCCTTCCTATGTTCGTTTGTCCTAGGTCTTACTGCATGTGTGTGTGTGTGTGTGTGCTTCGGTATCTTGAACGGAAACCATAAAAATTTGGCTTATCCAGAACAGATGGGCGCGAAAATGGTTTTCCCTCGTTTTTTTCGGTGGCATTGTTGTCCGTTTCCCGTGTGTAAGTGTCACCTCTAGTAACTGGAGAGGCAGAGAGACCTAGCTTGTAGATTTTACATAACCTCCATAGTGTTACATAGTCTTCAGCTTGTTTGGGTTGGCCGAGTTCCTTGGCCTTCTGTCTTCTCTTTCTTCTGGCTTCAAGGACAACAATAACAACCATGTGTTGTGGGACATTTAAATTTTAAATGTCCCAATCATGTGAGACGTCTGGCATAGATCTTTGACAAAAT
Source organism: Amerodectes protonotaria (assembly GCA_025882695.1). NCBI lineage: Eukaryota > Metazoa > Arthropoda > Arachnida > Sarcoptiformes > Proctophyllodidae > Amerodectes > Amerodectes protonotaria. Next base: position 53,905 of record JAOZJS010000143.1, on the reverse strand, counting down.
ATGTCTACTAACACTTTGAAAAATGTTGATAATAATGATTCGCTGATCGATAATTAGGCCAAATCAATCAATACGGTAATTTGGGATTTTTTGATTTTTTTGGTATTCGGATTTGGTAATGTGTCTGCTGACACAGATATTCGATTTAGTTTGGTTTGGATTTGTTTGTATTGAAATCAAAAACCGAATCAGAATCTGGGTTAATTGGCTTGAATTTCTTGCGATCTTTATGTCTGCGAAGGAATTTGGGTCTGGGTCATCGGCTAGACACACAAAACTAAGACGATGTAGCTTCAAAGCCACAATAAACGCACCAGTTGGATTCATTGTACAGCTCTCAACTTGACCTCGTTTTTTTCCGTTGTTGGTTTCTTGCAAGATTGCCTCTATTCTTTAGCTTGCACCAAAGAATCGGCATCATTTTTTCTCGTTTGTGTTTACAGTAACCAACTACCAGAACGTAAGGGTTGGTATCTTGGTGTTATCAAATGTTTTAGTCAAAGTAATCCAAAATGTTTTGCGTTTATGTTGCGGATGTGCCCCTCACTTTCAGCTTTCCCTGACCCGAATAGGTTTCACCATTGACCTCTAAGATTGTTTGCATCTTAAATCAGTTGATTGATTGAGACTCTAGACGCACTTTTGGTTTTTATCTTGCGTGAAAGCTTTTTTGTAGAACACGAATTTGTAATCGAAAATAATATTCATTCATTCATGTTTTTGTTGCTTTTCTTGTAAACAGAATTATCATTTGTCTGTGTTAGACCATCGGTGATTGCCACAGCTTGTGTGGCCGCCGCAATAAGAGGTTTGGTGGTTCACAGCCAACAGAATCATCATCATCATCATCAGCAGCAGCAGCAGCCGAAACCTGCCAAAATACCCAGACAAGAAATTGATTCCCAGAGCGACAACAAGAAGAACCGCTTGCTTGGGCCAAAGGCAACATCAACAGCTTTAGCCTCTTCGACGGAAATTCCATTCACCATCTATGAACGATTTATATCAATCATTGGACAACAGATGAACATTGATTGTGTAAGTGGGTCGCTCTTGAACCCTTTTGACCTAAAAGTTAATGAAATCGTTATTTTATTTGCCTCCTTTCAGAATCTTATTGAAACACATGCTCAACAGATTGAAAGTTTAACTGTTAGCAAATTGAATGTCCAACAGAATGATTTATCATCAACAATGGCCACCGCGACAACATCAAACGATCAGAATGGGGCATCGATAGTGGAACAAGCCACCGCCACCGTCACCGCCACCACAATAACCTCAATGGTAAATGTAATTGATTTTCCGGCGGAAAATTCAAACACCAACAGCACAGCAACATTTTCCAAGAATAACATGATCAACAATAATAACAATAATAATACTATGAGAAAATATTCTCACGAACTCCCAGCAACCTGTTTGAGGAGCAGCACAGCTACGCCTACTTTGGCTAAATCTCTAAATGGTATGGTTGATGATCACCATCATCACCATCCATATAACCATCAACACCACAATCATCATCATTCCAATAATCGACCGAATAACAACTTAAGATGCCACCCACAACCACCACAACAGCCCTTACCTCCTTTGCAGCAGCCACCAAAACCACAAACAACATCGCAATCCCAGATCTACATTCACACGACTTTTGCTCAGGTGGCCAGTGCAAAACAGTTGTTGTTGATCAACCAGCAACAGCAACAGCAACAACATCAATTATTACCATCGCAACAACCGCTGATTCCTAATCGTTTTGCTAACACCACCACCGCCAACAATGCAGCCATGCAATTTCATCAAAATCACATTCCCTCTTCTAGAACTTCGCTATTCGATACAACTAACAACAGCCACATGGTTAATGATGGTCCCAGCAACAATGAACACCAGAAAACATCATCTCAACAGCAAATTATGGCCGGAACTGAGCAGCAGCAGCCACCACCATCAATATTGGCCGATCTCTTGGTCTATTTGGAACAAGAAGATCGTGAAAATATTCCATTGTTTATAATGGATCCACCGCTGTCAAATGCCATGGCTAATAATTCGACGATTTTGGATCAAGAAAATGTTCCGCCCCAACCGATCACCACCAATACAGCCAACAGCAACGATACAACTATTGGCAATCTGCAAACTTCCTCACCGGAAGACGATGACGAAGGCTTGGAAGAGGATTTGTATTTCTGAAACCAAAAAATCACTTGAAAATTAAAATTAGCATAACTTGATTTCATTTTCATCAAAACTTGACAAAAAACGTGGAAATTTCAAGAAATTTTGTGATACTTTTTTCGAAAATCATTTTTTAGTAGCAAACGTTCCATCCCCATTTATATACAGCCACACATGAAGCAATCATTTCTCTCGTTCTCTCTTTATATCACTATTATAACGATCACGCCCTTTTTTGGCATATAATGCACTTTTTATTGAAAAAAACTCACACCTACAACACGCTCATATTACACAAACTTTAGTGGTACTCCACTGTTAATGCTACAGATGTCCCTCCTTTCTCCCGTTAGCGGATTGGAGGGCAAAAATAACTATCGTCTTGATACTGTTTCTCGTCACGCCCAAACCAACAAATTTTTTAGCTTTTTAATTTTTCTTTTCGACTAATCACCACCTACTTTGTCACTGCAGATACACATATTCATCTCAATGGAAATGTTGACACACACCTACAGCCCATAGTATATTTGTTTCAAAGATGTGTGCGTTGATGTGTGCATGTTTCCCTAAAGATTTAAAAGATGTTCACCATATGCTAGTACCGTTTTGTTTGTTTGTTTGTTCCAAAAACTCCTCCTTCCTCTCCCTATTTTCACACAATGATACTTCAAATTATCGTTTTTTATAATTTTAATATTTTACCTTGCACACACTAGTCTTATTGAAATTAGTGCTTAATTTGTTTTAATCTCGGTTGTCTATATTATCTCTAATTGCGATGAATTTGTTGTTTGCGAAAATCCACTTCTGGCAGTCTCCTGGCTAGTACATCTTCCAAAACCTACACGTCCAATTACCCTACTTGTTCTTGTTGATTATCAATACATTTTGAATTTTTTCTTGAAATATTCCAAAACACAAATTCATTCACTTTGAAACTTTTCCAGCAGACACACCCAGCCAATGTGACAATAGATTTCTTATTCGAAAATGATGATTATCTATATTCAACGTTATCCAAACCAGAATTTGAAGATATTTATTTTGAAATGCATTTTATTTCCCAGAAAAAAGCTACAGTTCAATCAATTGCTTGATGTCAAAAACATTTTCAAAGTCCATATTTATTACTATTATCTTATTTTCATGTTCTTCCTCATATCCCAACTTTTTAATTGATCAAGATTTTTTGGCTAAACTTTAAAATTCTTTCATTCCGCCACAACCATATATGTGACGACTTGATTTGACAGCTCTTTTCAGAATTTTTTTAACCTGATAACTGTATTGTTCTTTTGAAATTATATTCTTATGAATGTGTCTCTTTTTATAAAATGTTTTTTCTGTATTTTTAAAATTTGTTTCATTTTTTGATAAATATTCTCTTTACTTCTCTCATTAACCCTTTCAGCACGGCAATTGTGCCAGCGCGTGAACTTGTGTCGTATGAAGTTTGTCTAGTTTGCCCCATATCCCAATGTAATCTCTATGTAAAAATCCCATAGAGTTTTGCTGGCAAAAAAAAAGTTCTACAGCACTGACTGATAATATCCCAATGAAATCCCTATGTAAAAATCCCCATGTAAAAATCCCATAGACTTTTCTGGCAAAAAAATGTTCTACAGCACGGACTGACATCCCAATGAAATCCCTATGTAAAAATCCCATAGAGTTTTGCTGGCAAAAAAACGTCCTACAGCACTGACTGATGATATCGCAATGAAATCCCAATGTAAAAATCCCATAGAGTTTGCTGGCGAAAAAATGTTCTACAGCACTGACTGATAACCCAATGAAATCCCTATGTAAAAATCCCATAGAGTTTGCTGGGGCAAACGTTTATACAAAGCAATGCATTCGTTGGGATATCCCAGCCGTGCTGAAAGGGTTAAATATCAAACAAGGAATATGATCCTGATGATCAAATATTGATTTTACAATAGTTTTACATGTATCACAAATTATTTAATGAATAGTGATAATCATACACAGAATAAATAACCACAGTACAACAAATTGAAAGAAAGAAGAGTGTTAAGGCAGAAAACATTCCTTAGGATTTGGGATTAATTAAATAATTGCTGCCTTTGATCATTATCGTACCAAAAATGCTTATCAATTTTTGACACTCAAATGATAAAGCCAGTAGATCTACAGGAAGAAAAGAGGAGATCCATTTGGTTATGGTCTTGTGAAGTAATTTAAACGCCTAGTCTCCATTCTCCACATTAATAATCATACCAAGCGCATTGTTTCAATATTATCATAATATCATTTTGAAAAATGGATTGGTATCATCATAATATCACAATTAGGATCACAAGATTTTCAAAAATGGAAGGTGTTTACACTAGATCATCCAAAGGGCATAGCTAAACTTTTAAACTTTGGCGTTCATAGATCAAATTAATTGGTAACAATAATATTTGGTGATGATACACTCATGGCAATCATCGTGGACGATTTATTTCTGGCCGCAGTTGATGATAGTGATGATGATTGTTTGATATATCCACAGTAGATATCATGACCATCATCATGATTGGGAAAACAATGAATGGCTTGATGGTGAGAACGTTTTTTCTCTGGATAATCTTCGGCATGATCATCGCGATCCACATCTTCATCACAGAATCCTGGATCATCATCGTGTTCCTCATCTTCAGATCTTCTCCGTCCTGAGCTTGAAGAACAATTCGAAGATAAAGCTGATGATGATGATGATGATGAGTAGGTGGATGATTCTGATGGTGATGATGATGATGTCGATTTAATGGTGTCCATATGGCCATTTAATCTGTACGAACATACAGAATTTGACCGAGAATTTTGTCTGGATTGATCTAATTCTTGTTTGAACCATTCACCGGCCAACGAAATTGTTTCATAGACGGGAGATTTTTGTTTCGAAGACCTGGAAGATCTTAATGTATGATGTTTGTGGACTAGATGGCCAAATACTTTAATTTTGATTAGTTTCATCTTGAGAGAATTTCGATATTCGAGTCGGCCAACCAGCAGCAACAATATCAACGTATTCAATTGGAGGAAAAATGATCTCTGAGAGCGAATATCTTTTGAATTTTTCACTCCAAAAATGATATTCGAAAGGAAAAAAATCAGAAACACGTTTCTCTTTCTGTTTCTCCTCAATAATATGAATTAGGAACGAGAAATTTTCAGGGGCAGCCAGAAGACAGACGAAGACACTCAACCAATGTCAGCAAGTAACACTATCAACAGTGGTCATTCAGGATAATTATGGATTCAAATTTTCAAAAGAAGCTTATATCTAATCCAATGATGATAATTGAAACACATGGACACACACAGAAACAACAGAAAAACAACCAATGTATTCAAAAAAGGCGCGTCAATGGTTCAAAAATTGAATTGGTCCGCCGTGATTGTATTGGTGTGTCTAAGCATGAGCTTAAAATGGATACAAATGTACGCTGAAGATGGTTTTTTATATAAAAACACAAAAAATGGTTAAAATGTATTCAAAAAACAAGCGCGCGCACGCGCCAAAAGTATCGTCACAAGTATCCAACCTGAGTGCTGGTTGTATCCAATCGAATCCTAACCGCTACATTTTTCTGCATGGTTTATGCCTATGCATACGACACTTTGACGACAGTCGATCTGTCGAAGGTGTGAGCAACCAGCGGCCTATCAAACATATTTGTGCCGCCTACCAAGCATTTATAAACAGAAGAGGAAGCTGTATTTCTGTTCTCCTATTCAGAGATGTCGTCTTAGGTCTACATTCTACAATTTTTTTATGTGCGGCATGCCAAAAAATTTTAAAATTTAAATTGGCCCGTTTATTTCAAAACGGTTGCACACTCCTGATCTATCAGATGACTTTAAACTATGCAGGTAGTCTGGTGATGGTTTGCATTCAATCTCAGATGTAGCTGTATCATCCACCATCAACATCGGAACCATGTGATGATGTGGATGTGGATTTTTGATCCCAAACAACGAAACAAACAGAGAAGCAAATCCTATCACTCCTTTTCCCCCCAAACAAAGATTGGGTTGATTTTCGCCGATCGATTAATTCGAGATATTTTCTTCACTTCTCATGTCTTTTTGACATCGTATGACGATTGTATCAACGATATGGTCTAGTCTAGTTGTCTATCACACTGTTGGTCTGGTGTTTAATCGGCAATGAAAGGAAATTCACTCAACAAAAACAACAAACACCACAAAAAAAATCACCAAAAAACTTTCCAATCAAAACTAGCTTGCTTGCAACTTGTTGAGGATGTAATTGATTTTGTTGGAAAGTTTTTTGATGCAATTTTTTTTGGTGTTTTTTTGAAAATAAATCCAATGCATTTGTATGATGCATTTTATATTACGAGGAAAACTTTGCGTGTATGTTTTCCATGAAAACTTCCATTCAGTAGGCGCACATTTTTAGTGTTCATCGAGTTGATTGATTTCCTCGAACTATTTTTAGCATACATTCAGTGTGTACTCCCTCGTAGATCGGTCTGAAAACTGATTGATACTCCCCTTATGTTTTCAAGTGTACGTATCTCTGCTTTTCTCTTAAATTTTCTTGTAGGAGAAGGTTGGTCAAATCAAACCAGCAAACCAATCAACAGTGATCGTACATGTCCTGTAAAGTTCAATCTACTGGATACGCACACACACACACACACACAATTGGGGAAGTACAAGATGTTGGATACCACCCATAAAAATGTCTTGAAAACGCACTAAATATGCGGATGAGAAAAAACAAATACACGCCGCGGCCTAGGATAATTAAAATTAGCAACAGGTTTTACTTCTTATTTGTTTAATTGTGCAATCACCTTGATCATAATAATAATAATAATAATAATTTTGGGTCGAGATACATATTTTTATTGTCCTAGAATCTAGAGAACACAGTATGTCTATGTTTGAAAACGTTTGACTGCCTTTTCGACGCTTCAACGTTTTGTGTGCGTTGGCGTTCCTTTTATTTTTTCTTGCAATTTGATTTTGCAATTCTTCTTTAAATAATCTCCTAGGCCGTCGAGATGATAATAACCATAACAATGATGATGATGGTAATTTAGGCAAAATTAGCCTCCTTCTTGTTTGCTTGTTGGTTTTTCCGAAGTCATTTTGTTTCCCCGTTGAAACAAAAAAAAAAGCACAAAGGAAAAGAAAACTCTAAATGAGAACGAAATAAGCTAACTAGACGCTCAGATCCTACTTTCGAGGTGGCTGCCAAATGAAAAAGCAATATTTTCTAAAAAAACATTTTCAAGGTTTTGTTCACGACAAACAAACAAACAAATAGCCAAGTTCCCTGTGTACGAATAAAGCTAAGCCATTCAATGCTGTCGGCTTTGGTTGGCTGACTGAATATTGGCTTGTCAACGTGGCCAAAAATCTTTGCTGAATTAAGAGCTTGGTTTTGCGAAAACCAAGGCCGACCAGAAAAAACCTATCTTCGGGCCTTTTTAAACACATAAGATTTATTTGGAACCAATGAGAGAATACATTTTTAGGGCTCCACCTGATCTAAAAATGTCGCTTGCATTTAGATGCTTTTTTTGAGGTTTTACTTTGAAGCATAAAACCAAAAAAAAATAACCGACAATAATGATGATGATGATGATTGTTGCTAAACGGATCTGGGCGCCACGAAACCAGGTGAACAATGACAATCGTAAAAAATATATTTTGAAGAGAAGAATAAACATTTTCTAGTTTTTTCGGATGACGTTTTTCCAACGCTAATCATAACAATGTGAAAGATCTGGCTTACCGATCGGCTAAATCATGTGATTTAGCCGGTTTATTTGCCTGACAAAAATAGTTGGTCGATCGTTAGCTAAGTTTTTTTATTCGGTTTTTCCGCTAGACCATCATATTGATGATCTTGATCAGAGGTGAGCAACCTTTTTAATGAACGAGCCACATTGAATTCAAAAAATTTTAAAATCGATATCAGGGAGATATCCTTCAAATTAAGGATTTTTTTAGTTCAGAGTGTGTTTAGAAATGCTTAATGGACCGCACAGAAATGCTTAATAGGCTGCGGGTTGCTCACCCCTGATCCTGATCATCATTACGGTGAAACAGGGATGTTCAGGTGGGTAGAAGTACATCTCGAACATCATTAAAAAATCAAGAATAGTTAAGTCTAATCATATTTTTCTTTGATTCGAATCTAGTATCTCGAAATAAAATTTGGCAAACTCGGATTTTTTTTTCATTTAAAAGAAAAACATTCTTAATCTTAATTAAAATCTGTAGAATTAAAAATTTAAAATTATTCATTTTAATTCAAGTGCCAAGTTCACATCAAATGTCGGCTTTACGGTTTTGTTTTTGCAAATTATTATTTTGTTCATGCTGCCAATTCCATTTAACGTAATTTTTGCTTTGATCGCTTATGTGATGTAATTAAACCCGTCTAATACATAATAGTTTTCGGTTATTGGCCAAAATTTTCACCATAATTGCTGTTACCATTTATCCCGGAAATATAACCGCCAAGGCTTGCGTCTTTACTTTCTTGCAGAGCTTAGGCAAACGCCAAAACTTGGCTGCTGTATTTGGCAACATGTATAGCTTTAGCTAAATTTTAACTGCTTAGAGAATTAAGGGTTACGCAAACGTGGTGCATTTAGCGTCTTGCGTATAATCCCATACACTGTCTCACTTGGATCAAGTGCCTACCAGATTCTGGTTCTAAATAATTGATGATTGGCAGTGCAAATTTTCATTAGGCAAAGTCTGCCAAGTTGCGTTTACAGCCAAGTCATAAAACCGAACCGAAAAATATTGGCAACTTTTTGGTTACCATTTCTACTGGCTGTTTCGAAGAAGCCATGTGACTTGCTAGTTTACTTTCGATCTTTTTGGTTTTGATCCGGTCGATGATCGGATGGAATTTATAGCTTACAGCGTATTCTTCTCTCTCTCTCTCTCTCTCTCTGCTGTTCGAAAGGGTTTTCAATGATTGAGAGTTTTCTAAACATTCTACCACAACCACAATGTTTTGGTCGATTAATTCCTGATCCACACACATGGTACCCTTTGATTCATGCGAAAAATATTCAATCAAACATTGAAAACAGAAGAGAAAAGAGAGGAAATTGAATGGGAGCTATCGGTTTTATTTTGATCACAAGAGGAAAAAAATTCATACCGAAAACTTGCCCAATCAAAGCTATTTGATTGGTTGTCATTGTTGCAATTGTTGCAATTGATGTTGTTGTTGTTGTTTTCTTGCTTCAATTTAATTTTGATTATCATCTATCGATGCGCGAAAAATAACTAGCTTAAAAGCAAAGCAGAAAAAAAATCATTCGATTAGTCGATAAAATCCCTCCTCCTTTTTCGTTTTGTCTTTCATCACTATTAATGATGACAATTAAACTTGTTGTTGTACTTGCACTTGCTGAGAACATTCATCCACCAATCAGAGGCATCAGGTTTCATATTTTCCTTATTTTTTTTTGCTGCGCGTACTTTCCGCCTCTTTTTTGACGATGAGGGTGGTTTACTATCATCTTTCTGAAGATGCATTGCTCTGCCTTATAGATGAAATACTAATCATTGAACTGCCAATCAAAAAAGAGACAGAGCTAGAGAGAGAGAGAGAGAGAGAGAGAGAGAAAGAAAGGGCAACGCCGTTTGCAAAGGATGCCTGTTTGTACGTTGAACTTGGCTTACAAAAAAAAAAACAGACAATGCAACAGGCAGAGAATGGTCTTCGAACAGCGTTCAACGATACTTGCACGGTGGATAACCGTGGATAATATCCGCCCAACACAATGGCCATCAGGATAATTGTTTGGGCTTCATTCAAATGAATAAATGTCCGGGCATCCTTTTTGTTGTGTATGGTATGGGAAGCCATTTATGGAGCCATCACAACAATGGTGTGCATGGACATCGATGTGATTGAAAGTTGATTGAACCATTTTTGGATCTTTCTCTCCTTGTCCAAGCTAATCCAATTAGACAAGATATGAAAAAGATGAGAATAAGCTTTGTGAAGAATGATCATTTTTATCATTAGTTTTATTGCCAACATCTTAGTCTCAATGACATTTATCGATTGATGCTGATCCCCAAGGCTATTGTCCACAGATAGTTTCGGTAATGATCTTGTGCAGATGCATGCTTCTCAAGCTTCTTTATCTTCAGATGTGTTTGCTATGGTGAAGATCTTGAAATTAGACTCGATAATGTCTAAATCGATATTTCCAAGAAAATGATAAACTTTGTCGCCACTAGATGGCGCTAGTTAGTATGTCTCGTCATCATTTCAAATCATCATTGGACCAATCATAGAGAGGAATACAGCTTGTTCTTCTGTTTATAGTGTGTCTCGTCATTGGGTCAAATCATCACATTGGACCAATCAGAAAGAGGAATATAGCTTCGTCTTGTGTTTAGAAATGCTTAGTGGGCGGCACAAAAAGGATTGATGGGCCGCATGCGGCTGGCGGGTTGCTCGCCCCTGATCATCATTACTGTGGACAAAATTAGTGACATTGTCGTTGTCGCAGCAAAAGAAGAGAATAAAGCATAAAATTGAATTATCTTTCGGTCTCGCAGTAGTAGTCGTCGTCGTCGTCGAGGATACTTTCAACCTACATTGAGGATTAGGCTTAAACCAATTTTTGAAAATGATTAGCAACAAAAATGAATGCCATGCGCGATAAATTTTGTTTTAATTATTTTGATCGTTGTCATTGCTGTCTTATGAAATTTTATGATAAATCTTTAATTTATAGGGCATGTTTGCACGTATTTGATTGGGTGTGCGATCGGGCGGAGCAACAAAAAAGAGGCTTAGCTAGAAAAAGAAACCAACAGAAACAGGAGGAGTATTAAAAGTTTTAACAATATTTTTTATCAAGCGCAACAATTTCAGGACGAACAAAGCGAATATAGCCATAAGCAATGGCTAAAATGAATGAAAAATGAATCCAAATATTGATGATCATTCGATGGTAAAGGTAACAATTGATCAAATATCGGACAATGAAGTAATCGAAAATGGATTGTAATGTTCCCAGCGAATCTCTTCTAAACCAATCATCATCGCTCATTTGGAGCATGAGCAATCCAAATATTGAGGCCCATCGAAATATGCTTACGCTCAAAACCCAGCCTAACTGGATTTGTTGTTCATCGTCCAATGTTTCCAAAATTGTTTCATAATTGAAAAAATTGGAAAAAAATCTATAGAATGTTTCCGATTCGAAAAGTATCGCTCCAATCAGTATGGAACGATTCAATGGCCACCAAAATCCATCATCGTTGTCACGGGTTCTTTTTAAATGACCAAGACGATATCGGACTTCTAACCAAAACCAACGTATCCATTCAATGGTGGTCCAAAGGCCAAGATAAATGAAGAATAGTTTGAGATAGACAAGAAATACATAACTTTCCACATTTTCAAAAGGCATTATATGGTTATCCAGTCCGTTTAAGGAGAGTTTTGAGGATTTTGTTTGGAATTCATAGGAAACCACTATAAAAAGATCATATTTTATAGAACAATGTACCAGAAAAAACATCAACATTTGGGCCATCAGGCAATACAGGCGTCTGGATCCTATCCAGCAATGTCTGCCAGCCACCTTTCCGGAACTATCCTTTTCTGTTGGGCCATAATAGTTTCCATCTTTATGTTTCATCCCTTCTTCTTCCTCTTCTAGCTGTTCATAGATTGTGGCCAGCTTGGTTCCCAAAATAGGAAGAGAATTATTTTCAAGGTCTTCATTGAAATTGTCGCTTTCAAAATCAACATCATAATCACAGTAATTTTTATCGCTTTTACCGTAATACATTTTTGCAAGAACAACCTCTTTGCAACACATCAAAAAACCTTTCAATAATAAACTAATTTCCCAAATTGGCCAGATTTTTTTTCTCGAATTTCTGGCATTCTCGAATTTATTACTCCTTTTTCACCTGATTGTTTGCCTGAGAAAAATGTAGCCGAAAAAATGCAGCGAAAATCACGTCGATCAAAACTCATAAGCTTAAACATCCTGATCATTCTATCTGCAATAATTGTGATCATGGTGTCCGTATCCTAGTGCGATAGGATGACGCTAATTGAGGTCGACGATCATTCCGAAAATATTATTGGAAAACAAATTCATGAACACCAGACATAAATAATTCATGCCAGGAATTTTGATTCAGGCGGAAATTCACAAAATAGTGTCTCGAACATGCCACAATTTAGGCCCTAAATTCAAACATTTGGCGAACAAACATCGATCGGTTCCAAGGTGATAGCATGATTCGTGGCATAACTCGCCCTAACGTCATTATGGAAGTTGTTGCTTTGTGGTGACGCTTTATTTGTTTTGTATTAACATTCTAGTTTTTTTTGTATAATGGTCTGCACTTCAAATGACATTCTTTTAATCCTTTTCCCTCCTTTTCAACAATATTTATCTGTATTTCCATGGTAATCCAAAATCCATATTGCGCAAAGGTTGCACATGCCACAAGTGTCGATTTCTGTCTGCTTGGCCAGGATCAGAAGCCTGAAACATGTATACCAGGATGTTTGACTAATTAAAAACTATAATTATACTTGTACTCTAGATCAGGGATGAGCAACCTTTTTAATCAACAGGCTAATTTAAATTTTGTTTAATGTAGTGTAGAATGTAGACCTACGGCGACATCTCTGAACAGGAGAACAGAAATACAGCTTCTTCTCCTGTTTATTAAGTGCCCTCGTCATCGGGTCAGATAATCACAATGGACCAATCACAGGAGAAAACGGTTCTTATAGGTGTCAAACATGCGCAAACTTGTACTGGGTAAAGCTGATCACTTTTTATCAGGTCAGATCATAACTGGACCAATCAGAGAGGAATATAGCTTAGTCTCTTGTTAACTTGATCAATTTTAAGGCGGGATTTATGGCGCTACTTGCGCCATCTAGTGTTCACGATTTACAATAATACCCTTTTATTACCGGTTTAAATCATTTTTCATTAATATTGGCAATTGTCAAGAGGATTATTGAAAGGAATTGGTGATTTTTTAAATAGAAAATATACCTTATCAATATGATTTGGAGAGCAGTGGAAAAAAGTTTCTAAGTTATAAGAAATTATCTGCTAAGAAGTTGGTTGTCTCTGATGGTTTGGTTGTTTCTAAAATTTATACCAACCCAGGTTTAGTTTGAGTCAAAATGATGCCCAATCCTCGATTTAGATTCAAAAAAAGATACATTTGGATTCCTCTTGTGGTTGTATTATTTTTCTGGACAATTTTTTTTTACTATTATAATCATGGGAAGCATTTTCAATCGTTCGAGTCTGATGAAAATTCCTCACCTAAAATCATTCAACAACCCACTGATTTTCAAACTTTTGAGCAAATATCCAGAATTCTACAACCATATTTGAATTATGTGAAATTGTTAAAATTGAAAATCGAATTCAAACATCAAACCCCTGAATCACTACGAAATCTTTTAGCCGAGGCGAAACGAAAAACTCTGGAAGTGAAAGAAATTCAAAAAAGAATTCAAAATTTTCTCGTCAATCATTCAACCGATATGTCTCGTGAGGAAAGCCTGGAATTTAATACAAGTTTGAATAATTGTCGCGTTTTATTGAACATACTTGATGATTTTGAATCAAAGATTGATGACCTTTTGAAACAATAAATAACATATTTTTGCTTCTTTAATGCATTTTGATGTTCTGATCAAAAATTATTAACTTCGGTCAATCAGGCGATGAAAAATTCCATTATTTAATCATGGATGGTCATTTGGAGGATCATCATGAGGATTATGATCCAAACAGATAAAAACGTATTTAAATTGGAGATTCAACATCAACAAGAATCATCGAAAAACAAGCATCATTAGCATAACCAAGTAGATTGTTTGCTTTAGGGAATTCTCTAGAATCTTAGTTAAGATTTTATTAATTGTTTGTGATTTCACCTGAAACTAATTGATTATTGCTTGCATACTTTTTGTAAAATCCTAAATTTATTGCTGGACAATCACGCCATTTATTTAATAATGAATGCTTTCACTTTTTTGTAATTTGTGATGCTTATTTCTACCCGATCTTATCGTTCAATAATTAAGTCAACCAGTTGCATTGCTGTTGCAAACCGGTCGGATGAGAGCATTGATTCTACTCACCAAAATTCTCGAAAGGTTTACAGAACATGTATGGGTATCCGCTAGGATATTGTCGTATACAATGGCTTGCCGGATATTGCTTGACAACAATGACCGAAATTGATGATAAATATTTATCGCTTTCAGCATTTTCAATGAAGATATAGAACCGAATACGATCGAATGCCATTCGTCTCGAAAATGGGTACAAAAATCTGCAATCTCTGCCGAACATCTTATGATGTTTTTCCATCAGTCTATGTTTCTATGATCTTGTTTTCTTTTTTGAACCTCTATTTGCAAAGGAAAAGTTGAAATATGGCTTGATTTTTGTTGATAGAAATGCATAACCTTCAAAAAGGAGAAAACCCTCCCAAGCAAGATGTGTTTATTGAAAGTGAAGCCCAAGCTGAATTGATTGATTATGAGATCATGATTGGTATCAAGAAAAGGAAACTTGATGCGAATCAAAGATATTCTTAAACAAACAAAACCATCAAAAATCCATTCCAATCCCTTTTTGAAAACAACCCGCGTTTTTTCTCATATAAAAACGAAAAGCAATTTTTTTCGCGAGATTATTTGATCATTTTTAGCCCTTGTGAGAATCAATTTTATTTCCAATCAAAACTCTCCGCTTCACAACTATGAAGAACAATAATGAGCTGGTCAAAGGACTTGAAATGTCTCAACCTTCAACCGGATCTAACATAGCTCCTGAATCGAATAATAGCCAATCAAATGACCATTCATCTCAATCAACCAGACCTAAATCGATTATTATCGATCCGGATTCCGTTTCAGTATCGGCAAAATTCAAAGATTGGTCTTTCGGGAGGCGGAAATTGATTTCTTTGAGACTCAAACAATATCTTTGGCTTCCTATGTTTGTGTTATTGGTGATAACACTACCATTCTTGTTAATAAGGTTGGAATTTTGACTGATTGATTGTGTCAATCATATAATCAAGTATTGGTTATTAATTCAGCGGTTGGATCAGCTACCAACAAAACAACTTCTATCCGGTTTTGCCATTCATAAGCGATATAATGGCCCATCCCCCTGTGGGACCTTACTTCTCGCAATATTGCGACATCCTTGCTATATTATGTGAGTGTTTAGTGCTGTCCAATCAGCGTTTGTCCCTTTTCAAACACGGCCATTTCTCATGTTTTCTCAATCTCTTACTCCTCCTACTTGCTACACTATAATAGCATGCGTTACATTTTGGGCGCGCTATAAACAGGTCAAATACTATTTAACCCACTATCCGCTTTCGGGATGCACCAATGATCCTGAAAAAGTTATCAAAGATGAAAAATTCGTTCACCGTTTATTGATGGTTAATTTATCCATTTTGATCAATGCATTTATACTGGCGTTTGGCATTTGTCTGATTGGTAACTTTCCTAGCACAGAAAATTTAACTGTTCATGGAGCAGGCGCCACCATTGCCCTATTGAATGGTTCCTACATTGCTTGGGCTAATGTGAGCATAGTTTTTTAGTATGAGAAAAAGTGGGCTGGGCGTTACTTATTTTTCTTCTGCTTTTTTTGTGGGGTAGGTGTACATTTGCCATAAGCTTTATACATGCTATGGTCTGGAATCTCGTCCAATCACAATGGCCGTGGCCGGTTTTTTATATTTTTCAGGCATGTTATTGATGTATGTGTTCTCTTTTGCCGCATCCATACAGAATGGTGATTTTTTAAAATTCTGGGATGCACGATTCCGTCTTTGGTGGACACCGGATTTGGATGGACATCTGTTGCACTGTTTGGCCAGCGGTTTTGAATGGGTTGGCTTATTTGCCATGTTTCCTTTTTTATATAGCATTACGAGACGTTTACGTTTGTTCCAACAATGGCATCGACTTTCATTTTAAATATTAATTATCAATCAACATTGTTAATTACTTTTGAATAAAGGAATAACCGTATTGAGATGATCGTAATCCAAATAATCATCGATTATGGATAATTCATTTTTTTCAATGCTAAGCTTAATACTTGATGCTTAGCTTTAATTGAAATATCATTCAATAAATTAAATTAAATCCTAAATTATATCATAATACTGACATTCCGAATTAAAAGATTACCACACTAATAGAGACTGATGTTTAGTTTGCTCAAAATAATGTCCAATCGCCATAGTTTCCGTCGGATGGTGCAAAATGATGTACTTGATCTGGAGTGAAGAATCATAAAAAAATAATTATACCCCATTTTTTGTTCATAACCACATTATGATGATAATGAAACATTGGATTAAAAGACGCTTTTGGGATCGCCACTAAACACCGCTCTAAGATGACCTTCAAATTAAAAATGCATATAATTGCTTGTAGCCTCTGTTTGATGCTCATTGTTGGTTGTCTTTACAAATTGCTATCATTCATTTATTATCACCGTCTTCACCGGCATTCTAGGCAGATTCTCTCATTAGGGATCGAAAATTTACAACATTTCGCCCTGACACGCCGCCTACAACAACGAAAATTTCGAATGAACCAAGATGGATAATGAAGCTTTTCAAGCGGATCGTGATCCGCAAACTACCGACATCGGTTTGAATAGTGATAATGGCATCGACGCTAGTGAGAAACCCGAAGCCGTATCGGTGATATTATCCATATCTCAGGTGTCCTCGGTGGATGGTGGCGCAAACATTCAGATCCATCGTCCAGTGTTAAAATGTCAAGAGATCTATCAACCACCGGGTTGTGCTAAGAACAAAAACCAATCGAATGGTGATGGTACCGAGACACGGAAACGCATAACCTTGGCCCAAAAACGTCTGAAAAACGTTAAAGAATTTTGTGGTACAAAATTGCACAACATTAGTCCACTATCGCTGCTTTTATCATACATTCCCATATTGAGCTGGCTGCCAAAATACAATTTTAAAACAGATCTGATTCCGGACATCATAGCCGGTTTTACCGTGTTAGCATTGAACATTCCGCAAGGTTTAGCCTACGGGAATTTGGCCGGTGTCCAGCCAATTAATGGCCTGTATGTTTCACTGTTTCCGGTTTTGATCTATGCTTTTTTCGGCACTTCTCGACATGTTTCAATCGGAACGTTCTCGGTGATCTCGATCGTCTGCAAGGATGTTTTAGAATCGTTTGATTTGGACCAAGAGATTGTTATCTTTTCTAATAACACTTCAACCACTGATATTCCACAGATTACAGATGATTTATTGACTCCCATCGATGTTCTCACATCATTAGGTCTTCTGGTGGGAATCATCCAGGTATGCCCTCATTTGCCCTCAATCTTCAACATTTATTAAACTATACTGATGCAAATTCTCGCCAGCTCATTTTGGGTTTCCTACGCTTAGGGGTATTGTCCATGTTATTATCGGACACATTGATTTCTGCTTTCGTGGTGGCCAGCTCTATTCACGTGTTCACCCAACAAATATTCGAATTTGTCGGAGTGGAATCTGAAACCGGCGAAGATTATGAAATACCATTGCCGATGGCCATCGTCCAGGCTTATTTCAATTTTTTCAGCCGTTTACACCATACCAACATAGCAACATTGATTCTTTCGTTGATATGCGGCAGTTTATTAATTTTCTGCAAAAAACTCCTAGAACCATGGATGATGAAGAAGCTTGGATGGAAAACCATTGCTTTGCCTATCGATATCACACTAGTAGTGTTGGTCACCTTGGTCTCCAATCTAATGGATCTTCATGGTCAATACGGCGTTAAGATCATCAAGGACATCCCAAATGGGTAAGTTGCTCAAGGGGAGGGGAAGAGAAAGTTATTGAGCGTATTTATTCAACAGGTTTGATGGAATGCCCAGAGTGCCTCCTACCAACATTATGCCCAGAATGATTCCGGGCGCCATCTTGATCTGTTTGATTTCCTACATATTCTCCTTTTCTCTTGGACAAATGTACGGTAAAAAGCATGGCTACAAGATTAATCCGAATCAAGAGCTGATTGCATTGGGTGCAGCCAATTCCATTTCATCATTGTTCCTTTGCTACCCGTGTTGCGCATCGTTGTCTAGATCGGCCGTTCAGGATAGTGTTGGAGGCCGTACACAGATGGTCAGCATTGTTAGCTCTGTTTTCATGGTGATCCTTTTGCTATTTTTGACCAGCTATTTGGCCACATTGCCTAAATGTGTGCTGGCTTGTATCATCACCATGGCATTGTATTCAACTATGCAACGTATTCAACAATCATGGAAATCTTGGAAAGATAGCAAACTTGAAGGGATCCTATGGAACGTCACTTTTTGGCTGGTGGTCTTGTTCGGTGTTAGCCATGGGCTCCTGTACGCGATTTTGTTCTCTTTTGTAATTTTGATTTTCAAACTTGTCATGTAAGTGATGTTCGTGATATATAGATTTTTCGAATTTTAGAATTTTCTTACACTCTTCTCCCCCTACCCCTGGTAGGCCAACAACCAAGCTCAAATATCATTTGAAAGGTTCGGAAATATTCATCGAAACAGATCACGGTCGTTTTGATTATCGTCGCGAGAAATTCTTCCATTGTTTCGAGCAAAAACACACCCTCCAATATATTGTGTTTGAATATCAAGGTCCAATGATGTTCATAAATGTGTTGATATTTCGGACACGATTCTATTCGATGGTTGGCCAATTCATTGTCGAACTATATGAACGTGATCCTGAACATTCGAGGAAAGTTACCATCATTCTGGATTTCCATCGTTTGATCTATATCGATGCTAAAGGAGTCGAATCATTGTTGGAAACAATCCAATTGATGAACAAATACAATGCACAAATAGCATTGGCTGGTTGTTCGCAATTTGTGTTTGAAAGTCTGGAAAAGTATAAATTTTTCCAGGAATTCCCAATGAGGTTCTGTTACATGTCCGAACTGGACGCCGTCCAAGATAATGAATTAATTGAGGGGCAGGCAAATGGCGAAAATCAATGCGACAACATCGAAGACGAAAAAAACGACAATAATATCATAACCATAACCAAAACCTCTCATTGAATTTTCCTCTTTTTCATGAAAATTACCACATTCATCAATCATTTATTGAATTTAAATCGTTTAAATCGTTGAATTGTATTAATTTAAAAAAATTTCAACGGAACTCCTAACGCCATCTATTAGGCGCTTTTATTCTGGCCATAAATCAAATTATTACCACTAGAGTCATCTTTGATTTATTATTTTGGAACAGCCACTACCGCAACAATGCAGAGAAATTAGTTCAATTTTAGAAAACTCAACAAGATTAATTTGGGTAAAAAAATTTGGGATTTAAAATGAAAGATGGAGAAATCAAAGAAAATACTATTAATATTGATCTGGTTGAATTCTTCATGCATTGATCCAACATTAGCATACGATTCATCATGGATGGTGTTTCCGCTTAAAGTAATTGTGTTTTGCTGCATCCTAATGATGTTTTCGATGATTTTTGTGCGATTTAAACTGTGGTATGCTCTTAAGAATTTCCTGGGTCTCCAATCAGAAAGCAGATCAATTAGTATTAGTGACCCAATCAGTGTTTCAACCAGTGCTTCAATCAGTGCCGGAACGAAAATGGGAAACCCTTGAAATTGATTTCGATTTTTTTCAAAAATATAAAGTTTATGCGATATTCTCGCGATTAATTAAAATTAGTTTATAGTCCACGTATTGCCATCTTGTGATATAAATTTAAAGCGTAAAAATTTTCTTTGCCATCAAATTGCTGAAAAAATTCGATCCTTTTTAAACAAATAGTTTTGATCCTGTTTTTTAAAATTATTAATTAACCGAGGGAAATGATTGTAAGATCATTGCAAGTATTTTTTCAATTGATTTTGTTGTTGAATATTGGCGTTGATCAAACCGTGGCCGAGGATGGGACTTGGTTTCATAAAACTAGAAGAATATTGTTGATTATGGCCGGTACGCTTGTCTTCATCTTGGGAGCTTGGTATGTCTCAAGTCGAAGCGATTGTTTTGGTCTTCTAAGCGAAAAAAGTCTAGAATCTGGGTCTGCACGAATCGCTTCTGGCGGTCAAGCTACCAAAACATCAGCGGACACCGTTTGAATCGAGATCATTGGATTGATCGATACCTTTGAATTGATTGCTCGTTTTTTTTCAATTATTTTTGATTCGGCTAACAATAAAACACTTATTTATTCGAATAAATTGCTTAATAATTGTTCAATGGATTTCGAACGGTTGAAGGTGGAAAAAAATTCGAAACAGAAATTCGTAATGATTTTCTTATAAAAAGCCAACACTTTCTGTCAATGGGATCATAATTTTTTTTGTTAGTTTTTCATATTGTGCTTGATCTATATTATTGATTGGTGTTTATTTGATTTCTAAAAATTTATTGCTATTATTATAATTATTATTATTTTTACAAAACAAGATGAAAAAATCTGTGCTGATATTTTCCATATTGATATTGTTGAATGCGTATATTGATCAAGCATTGGCAGAAGCAACCATCTTTGGTTACGGCTGGAAGAGCATCTTGGTGGGCGTTCTGGCCATAATTGGTGCCTTGGGCTGTGCCTTTGCTTGCTTCCAAACCAATTGTTTTGGATTTTTGGGCGGTGGTGGTGGTGGTGGAGCACCAACTACAGCTACGACTGCTTAAAACTAAACTGCCTCCTACGGTGTTCATATCCGATTTAGGCATGATGGTGCTCAAGATTTCTTCACCAAAAACAAAAATTCTACTTGGGTCTGATTTATTAGGCTGAAGTATTTTGAAATTTAATTTTGAATTTTATTTTTGCTAAAAAAAGCCAAATTAAACTTTTTTTCCCACAAATTGAATCGAATTTTCTACTGAATTGCAGGTGGCAGCAACTGTGCACCATGTGAAGTTGATATTTTACAGCTTTCTTTTACAGTTTGCTAATCCCCGCCCTTAATGCTTGCGAGACACTGGATAGGGTGATAAAGGAGGCAGAGATGAAAATATTTTTGTCTCTTTCACGCGTGTTCAATTTGGAGCTGGTGGAGCTCAAATCTGATTCAAATCTGCACCGCAGCGAGGCAGCGAATACACGCATTTTGATCGGTTAACAGCTTTCAATTGAATAATTATCATCATTATTTCAAAGATGAGATTGATTTCCAAGATTTTTCCCCACCAAAACCGCACGACTTTCGTGGACTCGACTCTTGGAGCAAGACGCACACTTCGCAGTAAAAACATGTACGATGGACGGATGTAATAAGACAAACAAACACACAAATCATTTTTCATTTTCCATTCCCGACAGACAAATACACGAGCATAATAATGATAATAATAATAAACCGTATCGCAAAAAAAATTAATAGATTTCCAGATTGATAACCTGTGTGTATCTGTGTGTGTGTCTGTGGGCGTTGTTTTATGTACTCATTTAGGCGAGAAAACCGGAAGAGCTTCTTTATGTTTCCTTCTGTTTGTTTCATATGTTGGGCGGTATCAATTCTTGCTCAGGCCAAACATTTCAGACTTCCCAGGTTGGGATTTGAACCCCCTTGACAGAGATTCTCTCGGGAAATGTCTCGACTAAGATCTCCAAGACGGTGGCGGCTTCCAACCATATATGGAGAATCATGAAATGGTTATGGTTTTATGGTTTTTACGAACCATACACAATTTATGCATGTGATTAATAATTACCAGTTATGTCTGTTGTAAGCAATGTGTTTCGTTCCCCTAATTGGAGAATGAAAATCTTGATGATGTTGATTGGTGCAACCAAGCACAAAGGATAGTAAAATATGAATTATGGAAAAACTGGTAGGAGAAGAAATAAAACCGGAATACAAATTTTAATAACCGCACACATTATTGGGCCATATTGGCAACATTAGTCATCCGGGAAATTTCCGAGAAATTTTCCGTCAAATTTACCGCTAACCGGAAATTATTAATGAATAATTAGTAGTGAAATATGATTTAATAATTATATCCAGATATATAATATATATGAAATGATTAGATTGGTTTCTCTGTCTCTCTTCACAAAACAAACACAACCACCACAACTGGTGATGGCCAAGGATTACAAAATACTAAAACAATAATTAATAAGCAAAACAAATTCAATTAAATTAATCAAAAAAAGCCAAAATGATTTACAGTGCATCAAACATTGAATTTGGATGTAAGGATGCTTGATAAAACGAGATTCAATGTGCTATAATGCATGAAGAAATAATGATGAGAAGAAAAATCAATGGATCAGGGATCAAGGGAAATCAAAAACACCGGCTTCAAACGGCTTAATTCTCTATACACAATGTTTCGATGGGTCTGCGCATCTATAATACTTGGTCGCAACAGTGGGCGTGTGTATGTAAGTATGCGAAGAAAGAAAAAACGAGAGAGAAAGAGAGAGAGAGAGCAAAGGTAGTAGTTATGAATGAAAGGACATCATCAACAGCAACAATAACGACATTAACAATGATAACGCCAAATGTCCAATGATAGGCTTGATAGGCTTGATAGGCTTTGGTCATGCTTAAACCGACATTTTTGGTATGATTTGATTGGCTTGTCGATTTCTTTTTGGTATCGTATAGTTAGCAGAAGGAGGTTCTTGATAATATACAAAGAAAAGCAGGAGAAGGAGAAGAAGGTGGTGGTTTCTTCTTTTGAATTGCAAAAAAATACATCACAAAGCCAATAATCATCGATATGAGGTGTGTTCTCATTTTAATATCCTCCACCATATCCACCGCCTGCCATAGATGCCATAGCACCTTTGTATGGTTTTGGGTAACCACCACCACCACCACCGCCCATACCTTTTCCACCTCCATAACCACCGCCGCCACCGCCTCCATAACCACCACCGCCACCGCCTCCATAACCACCACCACCACCGCCTCCGTAACCACCACCACCGCCGCCCATACCTTTTCCACCTCCATAACCTCCACCTCCTCCTCCGCCACCACCGCCGCCGCCGCCATAACCGCCATAATCTTGACCTGATGATTAAAAAAAAAGAAAAACATCAATCAATTAATCTTAATCTTGGGTATAAATGAATGTCGTAGAATCGGAATTATTGTTCAAGGATGAGACACTGTTTTAGGAAATAATAGTTCTAGGATCTTAACGGATTTTCTAAGATTTGATTGATTAACTGAACTCGAATCTGTTTGGCTTACCTTTATGCACCAATGTGAGAACTTCTTCGTGGACTGGATTGATTTTCTGTACGATCTTTCTATATGGTTTGATGACTTCACGTACTTCTTGCACGATCGGTTTGGTGACTTCGTGCACCAATTTATGTGGTTCATCATATGAATAGGATTTTTGATATGATCCACTCATGCCATAATGCTGTTGTTTAACATACACCGGGCTTGATTGTGATTGAAAGTTGATATAGACTGGTAATGCACCACCGGGTACATCAATATACGTTGGTGATGGATAGCTTTTTTTGCTTGGTGTTGGAATCACATCCAATTTATGATTGGAATAAATGGCGGCTTCAATTGAACCATAACCACCGCCACCACCACCGCCGCCACCTCCTCCGCCGTAACCGCCCATCATCATCATTCCACCATCATAACCACCGCCTCCGCCGCCACCATAACTGGCACCACAAAGCACCACGGCTGTGGATAATACAAAAAACTAAAGAAGAAATATGAAGCATTAAGACCCTTCAAGAAAAGATGGTAGCTTGCCAACCGCAAATCGACATGCTAACTAACCTTAAGCATGATGCTTATTTGATATGATTTTTGTGTTGGTTTTTATGTTTCGACGAGATTCAATTCAATGAATTCGAATTTCGGGGACAAACAAGATCACCTATTTAAGCATGAGATCAAAGATGAAAAATTAGATGCAAATTTTGAAAACACCAATTTTGCACTAAAAACAGATTTTTCTTTTTAATCGAGCACACCACAGACAGACAGACAGACACACATACACGCACAAGCTTGGACCCGAGAAAAAACAATCACCGAACCACACGAAAATGGTCACCAAGAAACGCACAAAGAAGATCGAAACATAACCATGTTGATAGAGGATATTTTACCTTTTTCTCCCAAGGATTTGAGGTTATTGTTGTTTGGATGGTTGATGCTGTTTGGTTCGATCTGGATTGCAATGGTTTGCTGTTTATATACGTCGGGCGACAGGATCCACTTGTTTTGGATCGTGTGGACTCTGTGTGGACAATCGTAATAGCCCAGCCAACCACAGACTTGAGAGCCGAAAAGTCCAAGCGAGAAAGAGAGAGGGCAAATGTGAGAGACCGCAAGAGAATAAGTGTTCGAGTACGTGAAACTTGCAACAGGTGAGTTCATCACCTGTTGCCTCAAAGACACAGTCTGCTTGTGTGTGTTTGTACGCGCGTGTGATGTGGATGGCTGAATGAAGAAAGAGGTTTACCTGCAGGACATGATGAAGAAAAAGAAGAAGAAGACGAAAAAAAGTGAAAGTTTGACTGGCTGGCTGGTTCAAAGAGAGTGAAAACCATTTTCTTCTTCAATCATAATTAATGTGGAAGCCCAAATTAAAGGTAAATAAGATATGGAGATCTTGTGTGTGCGGGTGTGTGGGAGAGAGAGAGATTCGGCTCGTAGAAAAATTAAAAGAAAAGCAAAAACAAAATGAAAAACAAAAAAGAAGAAAAGTAAAAACGAAATCCGTAAACCGTTTTCAGCTTGTCCGCCAACCTGGCCGATGTGTAAAATTATCGCGTGCCCGCGATGAAAGCCCTGTTTACCTGTAATACAAGTTCTTTATGACGCACACATAGCAGGTCCATCGATTGGTCTTATGATCAGTGTTGGTTTCGGTTGGCAAGGTAAAGGGGGCCAAAGTCAGGAAAGAAGGATGTTACGGTTGCGCCGAAAATCCACACCATTGATCATAATTACGTAACATAACACAGAAACGCATACGGAGCTGCTGTTAGTTCAAATAATCATTCTTGATTTTTTTTTTCATATTTTATAGCCTATATATCAAGCTTTACATATTTTTTTGCTGTTATTGTTGTTGCTGTTGTTTTCGCTGCACTTGATTGTTCCAAAGTTCATTATTATTTCAATAATAACCATAATAATAATAATAATGATAATAATCCATCAAGGTGTCTATGATACCACAGCTAATGTCCAGTTCATCCCTAGCTATTCATTCTGCGATCTATTCATCCATCATCAGCGTAAGCATGTAAGCATGTGGCCCTCAAAGCGAAAAATAATGTATAATATGCGATGCTAAGATGATTATGATCAGGATTATGCAGCATGATGGTTATGATTATGAATGTCAGTGAAAATTGAACACCCGTTATGTGTGCAGCGTTCCTGGATGATCCTCATGTAGTTCCTGGATCCGAAATCTTCAGCTAATTAAATTTAATTTCTTTGGCGAACAAAAAAAAATTTAGCTCGACATTGTCGTTGTCGCAAAACCGGGCAACACGGATTCGCATTATGTGGTTCTGACCTCGAAGCATATTGTCTTGTTTCCGTGAGAATGGGCCAGGTCTACCTGACTATCGATTCCCTGATCAAATGTAACCAAGCCGGGTTTTTTGTGATGGTGATTGATTAGTGATTCGGTAATACAAGATGATTATACACATTTTGATTGATTGATTATGCGCCTTTTGGACAGACGCACGAATAGGGTTGACGGAAAACGATACAACAGTAGCATGTACAATTGATTGGATGCACACATGCGTAATTTGATACATCCACACACAAGAGACCGCTACAAATGTAGCGAATTGTGTGATTATTGAGTCATTTTACGGAATCAAATAGAATGAAATAATGATGATGATTATCATTGTAATAATAATCGTTCTACGCAATCGCAACACTAATTGGGGAATTGAATTTTGAATATTTTTCCAAGTGCCTGCGCGTTGGCATGCGCGCGTGAAATTTCCGAATAAGAAATTGTTCAAAATTTAGGGAAGTAGATCAAAAAACCAAATCACAGCCAGCCAATCATATGCAAATCAATGTGTAGTTCTAGGAGATGTTTCCCAAACCACAATGATGATAATAATAATGATGATGATGATAACAGACTTGGACAACCAGGTTGTGCTGTGTTCTCGAATCAAATTATTTGAATCCGACGCGGGCCTAAAATTGGCGGTATTATAATCCATTCCATCTTATCTGTCCAATGGTATGGACTTTTGGAAATTAAATCAGTGCAAGAAAATTGGATCAAAGAGAAAGGAAAATTATGATGAAACTTAAAACATGCCATTATTCTAATCAATCATCATGTAGAATCTCCGACCGAAGAAAATGATGTCGAGCTGTAGATAGATGACAGGTTGTCATATGATCCTGATCATGAATCTTATTCACAGTGTTCCAAGCAAAAGAGGGATTCGTGGCTACCACAAATCTGATCCTTTCGCCTAGCGAAATGCAGTGGACAAAATGAACTGTTTCTCGTACTTATCTATAAAAACTAGAACAAATGTCAATCAGATGCAAATTGCCGAAAAATAACGGCAAACACGAGCTTCTGCTTCTGTTTTTTTTTGTTCACGTTTGCCCAAATCATGTTAATTGAATGTTTGGAACAAATCCAAAATCACTCATTTTCCCTTGAGATTGTTCGGAAATGATTTCCGAACCAAAAAAGGAAGTTCAAACTACTTAAGGTCTGGTGATAACCGGCGGCGAAACTCGAGAATCTTTTTTTTGAAAAAATAAGCCGCACATGAGCATCCGGCATGGGACCCGAAAAAAGGTCGTATTTCCAAGTGCAAACGTGACCGAATTAGTTACAATTTTGCATCTTTGAGAAAATTGTTGTTTTTTTTTTGAAAAAAAGAAATTAAATTGATATTCCACGAAAATGTAAATAGTTGAAAATCACTACTTTCACTAGTTTCTCGATTTATTATTTCACTTATTTTCAAATGATGCAGGTATATGTATGCTAGGATTTGAATTTTTAGTACGTGCGATGCATCGGTCAATGGCCAATAACTCAAAGTAAACGATAATAAACTTAATTAATTAATTCTTGTGTTAGATCGCGTTCACTCTTCATGGGCTGGGCGAGACATTTTCTCGGCCTGAGCATCTGGAAAGTTTGAATGATCCAGAAAAAACGGATTGGTGATCCGAATTTTGATTACCAATTGAATGAAAGTATCAGATTGATTGGTGGATCGATTTGGATCGTATCGAATCGAATCAAATGAACCTCGGAGAACAAAATTTTAGCCTGTTGAGTTTGGTTCAATAATGGCCTTATTAGATTGGATAAATTGATGAGATCTTTATCGAAGCAATCTGAACTACGAGAAAAAATCATCATTTTAGCTCTAACGAATCTTGCAAAATGATTAAAATGGACGATGGATCGGACGTCATCAGCATCAGCCAAGCCAAGCCAAGCCAGGCTTGCGCGGCCAACATAAAAGTATAAACTAACAACAAACCGATGGTCGAATGGTCTGTTTCTCCGCATCATCATCATCATCATCATCATCATCACCACCAAAACATCTGTAAACTCTAAAGACCTGTGCGAGTGTATTTAATTGATGGTCGTATGTCGATGGAGCACACGCTCGCTCAAGCTCACAAATCAGTTAGATCGGACCAATAGGAATGGCCCGAAACGAACCCAGGAAGAAGAACAACAAGAACAAAAAAAACGAACTAAACAGCTTTACGTTTTTGGAACAAGAACAAAAAAAAATTAGCGCAAATGAACTAGCATCAGAAAAAAAGCTGAATACTTTTGCGTAAGCTTGTGTTTTTTTGTAAAAATAAAGCAAAAAATGAAGCAAAAAACATAAAAACATCTAAATGTCGACCATTTTGAAATAGAAATTGCTCCATTTTTGGAAAGATTTAGATCATTTTTACAGAGAAATTGATTTTGTAAAAAGCAGAATCGGTACGATTGTAAATTTTGATTCTCCAAAATCCAATCCGTTGATTGGCGTTTAAAATGCGCAACAACCTTCTGAAAACTCCGCCCATTCAGCAGCCCATTCATCAGCCAACCGATCACATGCAAGGAACAGCCTGTTACTTATGCGCGACAATCTTCTAAAAACTCCGCCTATCCATCAGCCAACCAATCACATGCAAGGAGCAACCTGTTACTAATGCGCACAATTATAAATCCGAAGTGATGCTAAATTTAGTTGGCAATCTAACAAGATGTCAAACAGGCACACAGTGGATTCAGTGTCCACACATTGTCACTTCCATCTTTTTAGTAGTAAAAAAAAAATTAACACAGGTAACCATGTTTGGGGCAAGCGGGAAAAATGAGTTTTCAAGCCACCGAATTGAACTGGATTAAATTTTCTTCTTTATTGACATGATAAAACAAACTTGTTGGAACATAAACAGCATTCACGCCTACCAAAATGATGTCGTTTTGTCCGAAGCTATACGCTGGACACAGATATCCGCTTGTTCGACCAACTACTACCAGCTACGAATGGCTCCTGGACGCCCTAGGGGTGCCATAAATATTTATTATTATGAAAATGATACCGCCAGCATCCTTTTAAGTCGACGTCTGACGGATGATGGTAAGCTCTTCACACGCACACACACTTTCGCTCTCTCTTTTTTGCCATTTCTCGATTCATATCTATAACGATGATGGTGGTGGTGGTTGGGTTAATGGCAAAAATAGCTTTTTCTCATTAAAAAAAATCTCTCTTCCCCTTTCGCTTTCGTTGTCCCCCTTGAAAAAGCCGAAGTGCCCATTTTAGGGTTATCCGCATCAACGGTATGATCTTGTTTTCCTTTATTAATAAATCAAAACTCCTATTGAAATATGTTGAATTTGAACGAATTTTTGTCCATCTTAATTTGGACTGTTTAACGCGCTTCCCATGTCTCAAACCAGTCGATAATCAATTAATTTTAACACTTTCATTCATAACTAGATCCTTCTTCTTTTTCCGCTTATTCTTTTAGTTTTATCAGATTGCAGTGATTGAAAATCGTCTGCACAGATAATCTTCTTGGAGTTTCACGATTGATTCCAAATACGATTCGCTCCAATAAATGCCTGCAATCAAGAGGATTTCAAGAAACGGGATTTCCAATCACATACTTTATGAATAGAACCTAATGTCGTCCAGATTTAGTGTGGCTAATCTTGAGGGCTTTCGTTCGACCAGAAAAAAAATCCATCCAATTTTGGATCAGATCCTAAATTTATTGAAAAGCTGATGATCCGTAGTGATCATTCAGCAGCAGCAACCTTATCAAAACCGCCATCTTGTTTCTATCTTTTAACTATTCAAACAGGAAATCATGAACCCAAACGCGTTATCTGGGTTTCGCGCTCAAGATTACATGACAACGCCCTAGCGCCCTGTATCCTCATTTACTACGGTGATTTATTGCTATTTATTATTACAATCTCCTCCTTGCGCACGAGCTAATCTGTTGCTATAGCTATTTTTAAAAAAGAGCTGGCCACATCCCCGATGGATTGCAGTAAAAGGCGCTTTTCAATCGGATTGTACATATTTTTTGTCTTCCCATCGGATCGTCTGTCAGATCCCCAACATTTCATCTTTGAAAGTGTCAGTACGTGTTTGAGGCACTGGATGCTCTTTGTGGCAATCTTGCACAGGTTAAGGTCAAGTCAAATATGAGATAATGATGAAGATGATACTCTTTGGGTTCGGGTCAAAATTAATTCTAAAAAGATGCGCGGGTTTATGTCATTAAAACAGAAAAAAATTAATTTTTTTTCTCGAAAATAATTATTTAAAAAAAAATTTAAACGATTTTTGATGAGATTGAGCTTTTTTCTTTTTGCTCAAAATTTCATTAGTTTCTAAATCCAGTTTGAATGTGGATAAAAAAGAGATTATGTATGGCTTTTAATAATTAATAATACACTTCCGGTAGCAAGTGTTCAAAGTGTCCAGAGAGGGCTCATTTTTGCATGATCTGTTCAACCTTTGTTGGCCAAGTCTGCTTGTTCCAACAATTATTAGACCCACTCTTTGATTTGGCTATGATTGCTATAACCAATCGAATATCACTAGATCACTTGTGCGGAATTCCAGTTGGATTTGACTAGGAATGAATGTCACGATTTGCAGCTTGTAAAACAACATGTGCTTAGATACAATCTTTAGAACATCCAAACTAATCGATTGATTAGGTCATCATGGAACACTGGGCGTCATATTCAAATCTATAAATGTTGTAATCTGTTAAGTTGTTTTTGTTGTTGTTGTACGGACATAGTATTCGTTTAGTCACAAGTCAATAATCACGACCAGCCTTCGGTCGATTAGCGGAAACGGATACGATCCTGGGCAATTTGCCCATACAAATGATGAGTGAGCATGCTTGCGGGTGAAAGTGTAGACCATTTATCTTTGAAGATTGTTAGCTTTTCTTGTTGTTTCCTTTCATCTGGAGAGGATATTTTTGTTTGAAGCCTTCTCACTCTCTTCGGTTGATTTATACCAGAAAAAGAAATTGGCCATGCGTACTGTTGTACGCATTCTGGCCAGACGAAGCAAAAACGAAAAACTATACACACTTAATTAATTACTGGCACAACAAATGTTGGATGAGAGTACGCGCGAACCACACTGTAAAACTGTTTAATCATAATTATAACCGCGCACATTATAAAGCATCGAATTCCGCTAGTCGCCTGCGGAAGGAAAGGAAAAAAACAGCAAACACACTAAAAATCACGAATAATCCATTAATGCATGGATAAACGAGTTTTGTTGCGCCAGTTATGTCCAGTCCCATCATCATCGTAAACTATGAACTTGGCTTTGGAACAGCGACAACAACAACAATAACAACAATGGATTGGGGATAATTGAGTTGTACTTTCCTTTTATAATTACGAATCATGAATTACATTTATTCCGTATAAAATGTAGGTAAGGGCAGAAAAAATTTCCATGCGGAAGACGGGCATCTTTTTATAAAGTTGTTGGTATTTTTGAAAATTCAAAAAAAAGCGCGCCATTTCGAGATCCGAGTCAATAATTGAGGACGTTGAGGAGGATGATGGACGATTGAGAGATTTGGTTAACCCTTTTCATCTGGTCCATTATTGCTGACCATTCAAAGCCCGACCACGGATTGTGTGGCGCCCAAGGTGTAAAGCTTATTTGTGCAAAAAGATAGACATGGAGCTTTTCCACTAAGAAAAAAATCGTGATCCAGTTTCGAATTTTGGTCATATTAAATTTTTTTGTTCTTTTCGACCACCACTTAGTGAGATGAACATTGATATATTTGTGTTTGAAAGTTGTTTGAGGTTTGCTTAAAGATTAAACCATTTTAAAAAACGATATTAAGCAGCAGAAAGACTAAAACCTAAAGATCCAAAGGTTGATGATGGTCCATTCCATTTTTCAGAGCGAATGAACTCTTTAGATCTGTGGCTAAAAGGAGAGTTTGAGATTCTAAAAGCAGTGGCAGCAACGATCGAACTGCTTAGACCACTTAAGATTATCTATTTCCATATTTTTTTTCGATGATTACGATTTTGATTAATGTAGAATTAATGATGCAGACAATTATCGGATGAAAAACAACAACAACAACAACAACAATAAGAGTATCGGTTAATGGACAAGCAAAAATGGATCAGGGATGGG
The DNA here is from genome assembly GCA_025882695.1 of Amerodectes protonotaria. NCBI lineage: Eukaryota > Metazoa > Arthropoda > Arachnida > Sarcoptiformes > Proctophyllodidae > Amerodectes > Amerodectes protonotaria. The sequence continues at coordinate 21,929 of JAOZJS010000143.1, read as the reverse complement.
CGATTGGGGGATTTGCGAAACGAAACAGGATCTACATTTTCTGGAATAACCGATTTAATAGATGAACTTATCACCTTATAATTATTAAGGTCTGTTAGGGATGTTTACAGGTATTATGTTTGAGCATTATTTTAGAGGAAAAAACCACCACCAACAGCAACATAATCGCAAAGGATGTTAAAGGATTAAAATATTATGGATTATGAATAAAACATCCGTTTCATTTCACACGTGTAGAATTTATAATCATAAATCACTAGCACGTGATCACGTGCATATATTCCCATGTTGATCCGATGGTGATGGTAATGATGCTTTTTGAGCCAAGGGCAAACCTTAGAAACAATCATCATCATCATCATTTTCCGTTTCCTTGCGAACCAGGTTCTCCCCATCAATTTTCTTTCCTGTTTGAGCCATCAACATCAATTATGCTAATATTTAGATCTAATTTACTATAAGTTTCATTGATTTATAAGCATACACACGCGTCCAACAACACCAAGCGACAATTATCAAACAGGGAATAAAATCAACATCACCAACTAAAATTAGAGAGAAATTTTCACTAAATTTAGCCCATGCCCAAAGCACCACCGCTACTTTTGGAACTAATGCACATCCCGAATGTGTTTCAGTTGAAAATCTTCGACATCATAATGGTCGTGGAGAGCTGTCGTTGGTTTGGCGCCTTTCTTGATCACCTGAAATTTTACAAAAACAGCTTCCCTAATTCGGTAAATGCTTTTACCTGTCAGCCAATTTGGCTGTTTACCTCTTTGCCTATCGGCCAAATGAATATTTAGAAAAACAGAAAGAAAATCATTCAAAATCTAATCATCATTATAATAATGGTGATTTTCTCGTTCAATAGCCATAGGTCCAATTTTGCAGGTGAAGAAAACTGGACACACTTGACAGGATTCGATCCCAATATCCTTGGATCTAGCCCGTGCAAATGTACATTGTGCATCACAATACAATACAATGCAACCAGGGTTGGTCAGTAAAGATTGGAACATGAAACCGAACCCATTTTTTCCACCTATTCGTCGTATGCAGATAGATAGGCGAGAGGGAAATGGGCGAAAGAGGTGATAATATTTCAATCAAAGAAAAACAAAACAAAACAAAATCAACCAAATCAATGTTCATCCCCGGAGCAATTTCCACGATCGTTTCCGGTGGGCGTTTTGGGAGAAAATCATCGAACCAAGTGCACGCGCAAGCACGCAAACATTTTTGTTGTCTCCTCCTCCTTGTTTCTTTATTTTATCCCCTTTAACAGAACGCGTCTGCTCAGCTCTTTTCTCTTCCTTGATAACCACCAAGCAACCAGACTGATGATTGGTCACGAAACACTGTTATCTCCTCCCTTTTCCTTACAACTTCTATCATGCTTTGCTTTTTTACGATTTGTTTGTTGAAAGACTATTTTGAATAATAATCCGTTTAGACCCCTTCCCCTTTTGCTTGGCCCAATGTTTTTTGCTGTGATCTAATTCGTTGAAATCTTCTTAACCATCTTTCAGTAAGATAATTGACGAAAGTTTTGTTTTGTATGGCAAACATTTTTCTTGCCAATCTCTTTTGGCGCATTTCAAACCAGAAGAGAGATTGAGCAGATGATTTCAGTTAAATCTTGAGGTATTTCTATCCAACCAATTATACAATCAACAAGCATTTAGGGTGCTATTTTCGCTGGCTATCCTGATTAGGCGCCAAACTTGTACATTTAGGGTTGTCCTTAATGATGATGATAATAATAATGGGTGGTACGATGGTGAAGAAAGGGGAGCTGAAAAACGATTATTTCGATCAATACAATCGGACCGAATCAAATCGCCAAATCGAAACGGGACGTGCAACCAACCAACCAATTGATTGATTGATTGGATTGGATTGTTGTGTAAGAGTGTGTGTGTGGTTTCGAGATATTTGACGCACCTGTGTGTAATAGGGAAATGTTTCCACCTTTATGCCCGCAAAACGAATAGAAGATAATTGTGTTTGGGTTTTTTGTCTTTTATTCTTCACTTGTTGATTGCATAATTATTAACCCGTTAAAGGGGGAAACTTCCGTAAATATCATGTTCCAGAAGTAATTGGGATAAGAGAGATGGACGAACGAAATTGTTCTGGACCGAACAATCAAATTGAGAGAGGAAGACCAGGAGAAAATGATCATTATTATCATAAACACAAAGATAGTTTGCTGCGGTCAACTTCACCATCAATGCTTATGGCGACTAATTGTTTCGATTATTAATTATGTTCACATAACAACAATGAAACGAAATTGGATCAAGATCCAGCTTGAACACTAACACCACAAACGTACGCCTGACTTTTGATCGAAGAATTCAAACTCGAATCCAATCAAGTCTTGTTGTTTTTTCATTTAACCTTAGTGCAAAGTCAATATGCGCCCACATTGCCCGAAAGATGTTGTGGTATTTGTAAATCGGGCCAAATGGGTGCAGTTTAGTTAGAATAAGTTGTCACCATTATGGATTTGCGATTTCAGCCTAGACTGGACAAGAGTATTTTTTTTTGGAGGGCCCAACAATGACATTGATATTAGCCAGGTATTCTAAATGGGAATGATGCACTCATCGGCCCGGCGTTTGAAAAAGTTTTCATCACACAATGGGCGCACAAATAATCATCTCTTATTCTAATGGTTTTTTTTCCGCTGTAAATCTATCAAACACTACCACATAGACAGCTAATTTGGACAAGATGATTATCTTCATTCACAGGCGGATGCAACAATGAAGATCTCCCTCTCTTCGCTTATTAAACCATGGCGTCGACAACAACATGTTAATTTCTGACTAACTCTCGGCTCAATCTTGCTCCGCTTGTTTCGACTCTATTGGTGTCCCGATGATCCATTCTAGCGCAGGAGTGAGCAACCTTTTTGATAAACGGGCCAATCTGAATTTTAAAATTGTTTGGCGGGCCACACTGAAAGTATTGTAGAATGTAGACCTACGACGACATCTCTGGACAGGAGAACAAAAACACTGCTTCGTCTCCTCCTTATAGTGTGTCTCGTCACAGGGTCAAATCATCACTGGACAAATCAGAGGGCGTCAAACATGCACAGACTTGTACTGGTTAAAGCTGATCGCTTTACGTCGGTTTAATGTGTGTCTCATCAAAGGGTCAAATCATCACTGGACCAATCAGAGAAGAAAACGGTTGCTATAGGCGTCAAACATGCACTGACTTGTACTGGTTAAAGCTGTTCGCTTTACATCGGTTTAATGTGTGTCTCGTCATAAGGTCGAATCATCACTGGACCAATCAGAGAGAGGAATGCAGCTTCGTCTCTTGTTTAGAAATGCTTGATGGGCCGAACCAAAATGGTTGCTCACCCCTGTTCTAGCGCAAGCTACATCCTTTCAATCCTTTCATTCCTTTTGAATGTTTCATCTCTTCGCATCCGATCCGACAACAAGCGTTCAGAAAAAAAGGAGGATTATTAGGCATATAATGCTGATGAAAGGAGCACAGAGCCTCCAATGAATCGGTGTGTGTGTGTGTGGCAAACATAAATGAGATTACATATTTACAACAATCGCAACAAGCCTGGACAGACTGTGAAAATGAAGATGAAAATGATGATGATTATGTTGTAATTGGTCGTCTTTATTTTTTCTTTCATGCTAATTCTACCAAGCTACATCATTATCATTGCCATAATTTTCTTCTTGGTGGTGACCATATGGTGTATATGAGATTTTAAGTTTTGGATTTGTAAAAATTGAAAATAATGATGATATTAAAATGGCTCAGATCATATTTGCATGTCATGTAATGTGGGAATGAATTTGGGATTAAAGCAGGAGGGCGTAGATTGAAGATAAATTGATTCAAATAGATGTCCGAGCAAGAACAAGATGTTGAACATCGGGAAATGGCATAAAACAAGAGCGCGACAAACAAAATGTGGCAGCAGAGGGCGCGTTCAGTTAAGCCAGGAGCTTCCTTCAGAGCAAAAATCGTATCCGGAACAAAAGAGAGAGAGAGATTGGTTTTCGGATGAAAAGATTTGCATCCAATTTGCTCAAGGATTTATAAAGAATAGGGGAAGGGGATCCGCCTACAAAACTTGGCAATCTATGTTTCTCAATCCATTAGTTTGATACTACCCGAGGAACATTGATGCCAGATGAAAGTTATTTGGTTTCGGTTCGTCTTCTGATCCTGCAAAACATTTCAAGCTTTTCATTCAACACATTCAAATATAAATTTCTGATGATGATGACAATGGACATGTCTATGATTGGTCAAGTCTTCAGCGGGTAAGCGTGCGAATGTGTTGAACTATCAAGAAGATTTTCTCGACTCTCTCTCTTCACCCTGGCCGCTGACTGGCCCGAACGGCGAGAGCAATTATCCAGGAAATGCAAACAACAAGTGTCATCCATTCAACACGAAGTACAAAAGTAGGGATCCACCAAAAGGATAATAAAGTCGAACCTAGAAGAAGCAAGAGAAGAAAAATAGATCAAACTACAAAAAAGGCTAGTAGCCAGTGTTCGAATTTGTTAATCACCAAGAACAACAACAGCAACAACTGGCCACTGACCATGTTGAAGATAACCAAAAAGAAGAATGTTGTGCTTGAAACAAACGTGTTTGTGTGATGATCTATTGTGTGGGGCAATTTTTATTATTTCTCCTTTTTGAATGCATCCTATTGTTGTTTGTTCCGGAGATTCCGCATCAATAAAAAATTCTGGCAGAACATGATTATTCCCAGAAAATAGAGAGGCAATTTTAGAAAAACTTTAAAATATATTGTTCAAGTAGTCAATAGATGAAATATAAAGCTTCTAAAATATCACGTACGTGCGGTTAAGCTAAAACAAGCGCTAATTTTGATTGAGAAATATGGGACAATATCGTTTTTTATTTTTCGGCAAGAGGGAAAGGAGAAGGGGCGGAGGTGGAGGCTGGGAACTAAATTTTTGTCAACATTTTTACGTTACTTTGGGACGCAAATATTTTTCCAGTTCAAAAGGACAAGGGAGATAGACAGAAAATGAAGATCCTTGGACTTGGATATACAAGTCCACAAAAAGTACAAATTTTTTTGTTAATTTTTTGTTGTTTTTGATGAAAAATACCATTTTCGCAATGGAAATTTGGATCCACCTTAAAACAGATTGATTAATTAGTTGATTAAGTAATTAAAACCAATAATAATGAAAAATAAGGTGAAGCGATAGCTTTCGATTTCTTAGAAAAACTAGTTTAAATTTGTTTTTCACCATTTAATCTACATATCACACGCACACACCCATGAAATAATCAATAAGGATTCCCATAATCCCATGAAAATTTGGATATAGATCCAAGAAAAAGATTTAGCGCCAAAATAGTTTAGCGACAATTAAATTAGATCAAAAAGAAAATGCGATGCGCACAGAGCTGCACACACACTTGTTGCTTCTGGCTTTTCGAATCTATCAATTGAACCAAAACTAATTATCTGAAATCTTGGAGAAGAATTTTTTTTTGAAAACAATCAAAGCTATATCAAGCTCTTTTTTCTTTCTCTCGGCTAATTTTTCTCTGGGAAACCCTGGAATCTACAATCTCCCCGGAAGTATTTTGGCCCTTTTGGATCAATCGTTCAATTAAAATATTCAGAAAAGAGGAGATATTAGAGGAAGATAGTCACAAACACATACTTTAGCTTCAACCGAACCCAAATCAAATCAAACAAGAGGATTGAGCAAGAGGTAGCGGTAAATTTTCTGCATCATTACTACGATTATTATTTATGGAACCACCAAGTTAACCATTCGGGCGGCACCATTCATTTGAAAGCCTAGTGAATATTACAACAATTCAAAATATGCACAAACAGTCCAGGCAAAACAATGCATCAATTTATCAATATAACAAAAACCGGGAAATTTGAAATGCTGAAAATGTTGAAAACGTTGAAAACCACCCGTTTTGTTTCCTATAATCCATCTGAATTGCTCTAATTTCCTCTCCTTCTCCCCCTCTCAGGTTTCTTTTTCTCATCCTGTAAATCTAGACCAGATCCCTGAGAAAACATTCATGCTGTAGCTGTTTTTAATTGATTAGGTGTTGGTGTAGTACGCTCTTTGTCTGTTTTCGGATGAAGATGTCCACACTGTCTGATAATAATGAATGCTGTCCAGCTTTTCGCAGATGGTGTCCTGCAGTGTACGTTTCAATTATTCAAAACAAAATGAGGTTGGCTTTCGTGAGCCGGCAAAAGTTAAAGAGAATGTAGATCAAATCGACGTGAAGATGATTGAGATGATGAGAACACCTGAGTTATAGTTTGTCGAAACAAAAGCAAAATCAACTTCGTTAACCTAACCAATCAATCCAACACCAACAACTACTAATAGTGAGGGGCCCAATAAGATCAAGAAGTTTTTCAATAATAATAAACATCACCATAAAATATATCCAAGAAGAAGCTAACGAAAAATGAGAAGAAAAAAAATTACTTCCGTATGAAGACATGATCTCGTTCTTTTTTTCCAGCAAAAAAAATCCTCGAATGAACGCAGCTACCACCACCGTCACAGGGCTTAGTATGAGGCTGGCCAATGCAAAACGTCCGAGAAAGAAAGAGATCCTGAGGGCCTCAGGCTTTACGATAATCAATATAGAGAAGAGAGACTAGGATGCCCGTGGTTTAGTTGGAATAGTTCGCCTGCAAAACAAATTTTCCCGTTATTTCTCATGGTAGATTTTGATCGGACAAGAATGCATGCATTTTTCTCGAGATAAAAAAAATTAACCCGGCCAAAAAATGTGTCTGGATGCAAATAATGATGATGTTTTTGTTATTAACCGGACTACCGGAATCAACAATAACAAGCAGCAGAAAGAAAAGATAAAACAAGGTCAATAAGTGGAGCAATTTTCGAGAACAGGCGTTGGCCATAGTCAACAGTTCTATGTTCCAAAATGTGTGTTTGTATTACAACATAAATTGTGATTTCGAAACAGGATAGTGGTTATAGTGGTTCTCTTGTTTTTCCCCAAAACAAAATATTTTCCCTGTTTTTCCACCGATAATTAAACAATGATCAACAATCATAATTATTGATCCCTATGGACAGCGTGCATCGGGCAGTTTAAAAACGATTATTTTCATATATTCATTGAAGCAATCTGTCTGGGAGAACATCGGTAAATTGAGCAAAATGTCTGATTAGATCTAACATGGGACATGTTCCAAGGCCAGTGTGATCGATTGATTGATTTGATACTTGTATACGATGATGATGATGAAATAGTTATTTGTGTCATTGGTGATCTATGGAGAGTCGATCCGACACTTTGATTGACAAATAAAACAATCGTATACTTTTGATTCGAAGAAAATGTTTGTCCGTTGGCCACAATGAAAATCACGATCCTTTAATCAACCACAATGTCAATGTCAGTGGCAGATATTCTCACACGGTAATTATGTAATTTAATTTCATATTTATCCCCATCCAATCAATATAATTAAGAATATTAATTTTGGTTTATTTCGAAAAAAAACTATCACACATACACTACATGCACGCACGCTGAAATTAATGTCAGCCACATTTCTGATTTGATTCAAAGCAATTGGTTTTGATGAAAATTCATTTCATCCAGAAGAAAATGATTTCCCGGATGGAATTGGGCCCGATTTCAAAACACTGATACAGATTTGCTGTAATTGCCAATGTAAATGAATTTATATCAGTCATCAAGTCTAGTCTGATGGCCTTGTGCTCTTGTAACCTCAAATTGGTAATATCAACATTTGTTGACAGCTTGTCTGATCACCTTCTCAACAGGATGGACCATGTCTCGAAATCCGGTGATCGGTTTTCGAGGATCGATATTTGTGTTTGGTCTTCCTAATCCATCAATTACTAGACCCGAAATCGATCGATTGATCGATTGATCGATTTCCACTTCCGTCTCCGATGCGATCCAAGCAAATTAACAAGAACATTGTTCGGATATCAGTTTATTTGTTTGATTAAAATAATTGGAAATGAGAATCAAATCATAAATCAAATTTGATAAGGAAAATTCAACAAACAACAAACACGATCCAAGATCCAAGCAAAACCAATCAAATTAGAGCTGCTGTTGAGCCACATTATAGCCTGAAGGCCATTCACAGACAATCTGAGACTTGTTATCCCAGATATATCATCTAGATTATGTATCTTGAAGGCAAAGCGTTTTATCGGATCAATAAAGGCATAATCGTTTTGTTTATCAAAAGATACGTTTCTAGCCATTTCTGGTTTCATTTTTTGTAAACCAAAATATCATTCGGAAATTTTATCCTCCAGACGCAAATCCTACAGCCGGATCTTAATACTAATAATTAGATTCAATACCGGTAAAAGCCCGCTATAACGACATTCATAACAGTCTTATTTGATCATCGAAAAAATCTCGAATGCCGTTGACTTAGCTCCTACTCAAATGTATTGTTCACAGAAATCGGTTCAACCCTCATGCCAAGCAAATGTCTTCCTTATAACTACGATAGTTGGAAAACAATGTGAACGAGCCAAGTTAAATCAACCAATCACAATTCATCTCGTCCGAATGACAACAGCCAACAGAAGAAGACTGTTTCTAGTGCATTTTGTCGTTGTTCGAATGTGAATGAATTGTGATTGGCTGGTTTTAAAAAATTGAATCTGAGACTATAGCTGCCACTATAGCTGTCTTTTACTTGTAACAAAAATTGGTAATCCATAAAATGGGTGGATAACATTGCAGCTAAGTGCCTTAGTATGTGCAATACTAAGAACAACACAAAATGAACATGAAAAAGGAGGAGCATACTTTCTTATTCATCCTAGCTTCCTCCCATCTCTCTCTCTCTCTCTCTCTCTCTTGCTTACCATTTGATTTTTTTTTCTAAGCATATGGCAAAAAGGTTGGACTTCCCTGGATTAGATGAATCAATCAATTGATTAACATGGAATACTTTCTTTGGGGCGGGGGAAACAAGTTTCCTTCTTTCGTAAAAAAGTTGCTGTTTCGGTTGGTTGGGAAAACACCACCATTGGTGGCCACCAATCATCAACCACATCACTTAGCATCCAGTTTGGACACCATTATCATCATTTTTTTTGTAATGATTTCTACAAATATCATCCCTTTAAATCGACGGCCACTATGGTGGCCACAAAAAAGCGATGGAAAACATTGACTTTGGACATCGTATAAAACATATCATCATTATTCAAATGTCATCGTTTGTTTGCAAAAACACTTAGATGATAATTTGCGAAATCTTCATCAAAATAATAAGAAATAAGTGTTTTCCCCAAATGATACTTTTCCGCTCAATTGACCTCTCTTTCTCTCTCTCTCTACCGCTCTTGGCCAGCGCTATGGTCAAGCGTGTTATGGTTTGTGTGGTCCATTTCCGTAAATTGTTAGCCAGCTAGTGAGAAGATGGTCATCATTTTTAGATATCGCGCGCAGAAGAAAAATTATAAAACATTTCGGAAACAAAATCAAGATTTTAAAAAGAAAAATAACGAAAATTGTACCAAAAACAACCACCTGTTGATCCAATTGATTTTGGCCTGTTTGTTTTGTTATTTGGAATGTAAATCACATCGGTCATCTTGACCACCATTTCATGATGATGTTGAGGGCCATCCGGTTGAAGATAAATAAATTTTTCGGAACAAATATCTTAATCTAAATCTTTTTGTTCCATTCAAAATAGCCATGATCTATGCAATGATATACGACAATAAAACAAAACCTAAATCTTATCCATCCATGAATATGATGATCTAAAAGAATGATTATCCTTGTATGGCCTATCATAAAGTGGACCGACAAGTTTGAATTAAAATTTGGCGCCGATAAATTCAAAAAAAAACGTTTCATAAATAACGGATGTTCCAGAATCAAATTTATTCGCTGAATTAAATTGAATAATGTTTTCCATGATTATACCGGTGGATAAAAATTTTCTAAAACTAGAATATAAATGGTATATTTACATGAATGTGTATAAGGAACATAAGTTTAGTTATAACCTTAAGGATTTGTCTTGGTCTATTAGCTTAGTCGGCTGCTGAAGCCGTAGCGGTGTCTGATCTGGATTCTTCCTAGAACCATGCTTATGATCATAGTCAAACGATTCGGCAGATTTATTCACTGTGGAAACAGAATCATAGCTTGGCAAAATTTCTTGCATTTCTTGCATAAAACCAGCTTCATCATAGTTGGGCGGTTTATCATAAAGCATGAAAAAATTCAATAATGAACCGGTCAATGATTGATGACGGCTATCATTGTGCATGGATGGGATTGGCATGAAATATGTTGATTGTGAAATTACCACTGGTGTAATATTACCGGTTTGTCGGATATTTTTGAATACAGCAAAACAGCAATGGTAACACCAGTATAAAAGAGTTAGGATAAAGATATTCGCGAATAGCCCACCGACGATCTTACAAGTCATATCACAGCTTTGTCTTTTCAGCGTAAGTTTGATTCGTTGACAATGATGGGTTTCACGAATTCTCACAAAACCTTTTGCACATTGACATAATGTATGATTGCAAATCATATTCTTTGTAGCATCATCATCATCATTATTGATACTTTCACAATCCGAATCCTGCCAGCATGTCTTCCTTTTACATTTACCCAAAGACGTAATTTCGTCGATTTGTTTGGTGATTTTGAACTCATATTCTGGCCAACATTCGCACTTAGTATTATGACAATATGAAAACTCACCAGAACAGTCCGCATGTTTTGTGCAATCGCTTTGTTTAATAAAACTTTTCGACCCTTTCAGACGGTTCAAAATTTCTTTCTTGATCCTGATTTTATCTAAAAGGTCCTGTTCAGCCTTTGTCTGTGAAGATCATTCAAATTAAATTACAGAATTTATTTTGTTTAAAACCAAACAAACCCTTTGAATGCAGTATTTGGTTTCAAAATCAAGATGATAACCAGTTTTACAGATACAACTACTCAATTCCGGATCACAAATAACATTTGGATCCATATCTTGACATGAAATATCGTTGTCGCATTTTAAAGCTTGTTCAAAATAAATGCACATGCCCAAAGAATGCGAGGGTTTAGGGTCTTCAAATTGGTAATACATTTGTTGCAATGGACAACGACATTTGTTTTGGTGGCATATTAAATTTGTGTCACATTCGGCAGAATGATGGCAGAATTCATTGTAAAATCTCATCTTGGTAGAATTCTGGCTCGTCTTCACTTCAGAATCGACACTTGAGCTTTTGGTGCTGATAATGGTTAATTTCAAAATCAAGAATGCTAATATGACGAGTCGTTTGACATTCATCATATCGTCAATTAATTGATCACAAAATTAGAATGGAAATTCAGATTTTTCTTCAAATCGGCTTGCTGCTCTTGATCCCGAGTCCCAACAGTCTAGGGTTGACTTGTTATGTTCTGGTTTTGGTGGTTTGATACTAGATAATCGCTGAAAGCAATTTATTTCTGTTGGATACCAAATCATCTTTACATTAATTTCCATAACCCGGAGAAAACAATATCACCAAATTAATGGGGAAATACGTATTTTTTATCTAGCCCGATGCTTGCTGTGTGGATTTTTTTTGTGGTAATTTCGGTTCAAACTGGATACATACCAATTGAAATGATTAGTAATTGAGCTTCGATAAAAGCGAATGCGAATGGTTGTGTTGTTTAGCAAAAAACCATCAATACCATCCCGAAGATAAGATTTCGCAGCTTTAAGGATTATATTCTTTAATGATCATAATTCACCAATCAATTGACACGAAAATTGTGTTTGTCCACTTTTGGCAACATCGAAGGGTACAGCCCAAAAAACACGAACAACAACTGCGTTATAAGGTTTCAATGAGGCTTTATCTTAGTTTTAATTCTATTCAATTGAGCTAAATTAGGATGAGATGCTTGCTCAACAGTTTGCAACTGTTGTAGGCCAAAAAGCCTCAATTTAAGAATTAGATTACTTACCTTATCATCAGTGATAAGGTAGGCTTGACATCCATAACTTTAATTATTGCCTATTCCGTTTTTAATAAAGCGAAAGTCTTTGGTCTATCAAAAGTTACCGGAAGAATTAAACTCCATGTTATTGAATTTATAATTCGAACGAAATTGGAAACAAATTTGAAACCGAATCCAGTTGTGCGTGCGCATGCTTTTTAACCAGGAATGAGCAACCCGCCGCCCATCAAACATTTTTGCGCGGCCCACCAAGCATTTCTTATAAGGAGACGAAGCTGTATTCCTCTCTCCTCTCTCTTGGTCTATTGGTCCAATGATAATTTGAACTGATGACGAGAAGCACTATAAGCCTATGGAAAGCACTATGGAAAGCGATCAGCTTCAACCAGTACAAGTCTATGCATGTTTGACGCCTATAACAACCGTTTTCCCCTCTGATTGGTTCATTTGGTCATTCGACTCGATGACTAGACACACTATAAACAGCAGAAGAAAGTGTATTTCTGTTCTCCGCCTCAGAAATGTCATCGTGGGTCTACATTCTACAATGCGCTAAGTGCGGCCCACCAAACAACATAGGTTGCTTACTATTGTGGATTGCTTTTGACAAATGATCCCACTTCTGAAATTGCCCACTGGATGGCGTTTAAAGCACAAGAAAAAAAATTATTAAGAACCCAAAATCCGTATCCTTCTTTATCTTTTTGTCTTTAAATTATTCCAACAACTACCAAAATTAATTAGTAATATGCGCATGAAATTTTCTGTGTATGCTTTCCAAGAAACGGATGAGGGATTCAATCTAGGCCGTCGAGGCTTGGGAACGTTGTTTATTTTATTATTCTTGATCACAACCTTGCGACTTTGTTCATTCTGATATGAACAATTGTTAATAATTAATTAACAGCCTAGTTTGAATTCTTAAATTCCTAGACCCTTAAAAGTACTTTCAAAATCTTTCTCCGGGTGCGTCTGCGTGTTTTAGGTTTAATATATGCGCAACAAATATAATAATATAAATAATATCCTTCCCTTGAAAACAAGCCATTGCTAAGTTCAAGGGAGAAAGCCATCATCAGTCATCCATCGTTAAAGCGAAACTCCGCGCTTATGTAGATTTAGGTGGCTTGTGTAAATTTCGCAATAAAAAATGGAAAAAATATTTCTTGATTATTAACAAGCACTAACACCTTTTGCTAAGAACGGACATTTTTCTCATAATTTAATTGAAAATTTATGCTATATGTCAAGCTTATTTATTAATAATTCCTTTCGGAAAAATTTTGAGAAACAATCACTTAGTTGTACGTGATTCTACACGTGTATGAATTTGATTTTCGACTAAACAAATCATTAATTACCTTCTAAGATGTGTGTCTGAAATTGGCAACATTATTTGTTTGGAAGGGTTATATAAGATTTATAACATATTTCTTCCAAGACATTTTTACAGAAACAAGATAATATTGAATAAATAACAGCTAAAATTTCTGTCAGTGTCCTTGGACTTACAAAAAGAAATAAGAGGCAACCAGTACCTGGATAAAAAAAATTTGAAATTCAGTTAAGCGTTCGTCCGCCGATATCAGCCAATAATGTATTCAGGCAGAAATTGCATTCAATATTGAGGTGATTAGATCTTAGATAATTCAGGCTTTATTCGAAGCCTCTCGAAAAAAATATCTTGATCACTTAAGAGTGGTCGTGGTGGTAAAGCTAAAGATGGTTTATATTTCAATTTCACGTGAGCACCTCTCATCCAACTTTGAACTGAAATAAGAGTTGAAAGGTAGAAAGAAAGGAAAGGAAAGGAATGCAATGTACTTTGCCTTAGGCAAACAGAATCCGAACCCTTTTGAAATTTCTTATGACTCTAAAAGACATTAAACTCTATTTAGTAGTTTGATTACTCTTATGTTTGAAAACCCTGAAATCCCTGAAAACCATAGGTATTGGCTGGTAGTTTATAACCAGTTGGTTCATTTTGTTTTCTGAAAAAAATCAAATCAAATCATATCAACGGTGAAATCCCGAGCGAAACTGGAAACCGATCTTAAGATTAACTGCAAGGAAGGTTTTCCAAACTTCCCGAAAAATTTTGTTTTTGTTCCTGTTCACTTGACTGAGTGATTTGATGGCTTGACTTGATGCTCTATGATTCGGTGATAGCAATCATAACCCGAAATCGAGGCTACAACATTCCGGTCCTTGTGATCACATAAGACCGTGTGCAATGATACCGAGGATGATAATAATTTTCATGATCATCAAAGCGCCGTGATTGAAGCAAAACATTCAATGTCAATCAAACATGGTGACATTGATTATGATCTCGAGGAAAGCTTACGTCAAAACTGTGAAACCGATCCAGGACAAAAGCTGGTGATTGTTATGCTCGTGATATTAACCAATCAACATCTTGAAAAGCATGTAGCGCGCACTTTAGCATCAAGCAAGCAAAATATTATGAATAAACAAAATACAAGAACCAGCTCGTTCCAGATAATATAAGGATTCAATTGATCAATAAAAATAAACAACATGATTATGCTTTTAATTATAATCAGTGTTACATATTTTTTCTGATTTCTATGCTACACTTTTCAATTCATATTTCAGATTCATATATCCATTGATTGATTGACTTATTGATTGATTAACCGCTTCAAACAGTTGGATTGATCAATCTAAGAATATTTAGCGCTTGATTGGCAACATTCAAACATGCTCTCACGCACTCATTTCTCCTTCCCTCCAATTTTTGTTAGGTGGAATCGATTGATTCGAGGAAACGGAACTCCCCCCTTGATGACGGATACGTTTTTGTTGTTTGTTTGTTCATACCTCGACAGTAGACGGTGCCAATTTCCAGAGAGAATGATCTTGGCCAAAAAAAATATTCTAAACGCTAGATAACTAAATTTATCCGATAATGGTGGCTTATTTATTGATTCAACGAGACAGAGAAATGTTTTGAAGTTTGTACTTTCTCCTTCTCCTCCTCGAACACCTTGGGAAAAACATCGAAGCCAATGGCTGTGATGTTTCTTTTTTGGAAAAACAAGATTTTTAATTCAGGTTTCTCTCACACTGTCCATACGCATTCATCGTGTTTTTTTTTCAATACTTGAGCAGTAGAAACCAGATGAAAATCATAATGAATTAACGTCATTGGACAAAACAAGCCATCAATAAACAAATTAATCAGTGAAAAACACGCATATTGTAGGATGGGACAGTAGTTGTTCAAGCTATGAAAGTTTCCAAAGGAATTTCCATTCACTTTGCGATGCTGATGTTCAGGGTGTTTGGCAATGGAAATGGTTATTTTGGCTTGATTCCAAGCAACTTTCCGCTCTTTTTTGTGGTTGTTGTCCTGACCAGAACTAGAAAAAAAAATTCATTCAAATGTTGTTACAGAAATAAATGACAAGGTTGAATCCCTTCAGATTGATCTCATTCAGCCCTAGCCATGGTGTTTAGACTTTGAATCCTTAGAATTTGAATTTAAGCGGTTTAGGGGTCTAGTCACATGATGATCGTTCAGCAAGCTGGTTGGTATGAAAGGAAGGCGTTCATTTCATTATCTCTGTCATTATTTTTTATTTTCTGCTGCGACCAGTATTAACAAGCCAGTCACTAAGAAGAAAGCCAGAGGATAAGGGAGAAGCCCACAAACAAAAAAATAGGGGTGGTTCACCGGTTCACTTGTGAAAAACAAAAAACACACTTCTTTTCTAGTACAAGTGTTCATTGCCGTATCAAAGCAAAGAAAAAAGAGAGAGAGCGCGAAAGGGGGAAGAGTTACTAAACACATTTATTGTAATTAGTAAGAGTAATTCATGAGAATGGAAGCAACCGATTGGCTGAAAAAAAATTGAAAACCAAGCAAAAACTCCTGCTGCAATTGGTAGCAGCAGTAGCAATGTTAAAACATGTAACCAATCACAGTTTGTTAGATCATCAGAAAAGGGGTTTGGTTTCATCAATGTAAGTATGAAACCAATGAACAAGCCAGCTTTCAATACCAAGAGGCAGTGCTCAGTGAAGCCATGCGCAAAATAATCTCAACCCCACCGACCACCGCCAATAATTTTTAGTTTGAAAATTGAATTGGACACCAAATAAAAAATTGTATAAATTCACCAAAACTTGTCGAAGTTTTTCCATAGTCTTGATTTCTCTTCCTCTTTTCTAACATTTTCACTGTTCTTGACATTCGAAAAACACATTTTCTCTATTCTCACCGGTTTTTCTACTCTTTCTTCTTTTCTTTAAGGGAACTACCGGTGTACAGTGTGGGTGTTTATGGGTGTGATCTGGTTGAAGGTGGATAATTATCACTTTGGTAATGATAACGGATGAACATCCGGCAACATCATTTCCTCAAATGTTGAATTGATCGCTTTGAATTGTTGAAATTTTCCAAAAATAAAAAACAAATTTCACAGTAACCAAGCACAGACGTAAAACGATGGCAAAGAAAAAGATCCGTCACGATTATGGCCAAACCAAATCCATACGATTTTGGTTTCCACGCTCAAAACGTTATCGTTTCCGTTTTCTTAGTCCGCGTGTGTTGTGCATGATCGCCATTGTTTATGCACCACTGTTTTCCTATTTGACATTGATTTGGTTGACCATCATATTAGCATTGGTGTATTGCTACAATTCATTCTTTACAGATCATTGTGATCGTTTGCTTTATTCAACCATAAATACAATTAAAAAGCCTAAAACAGGTGGATCTGATGGTACATCCGCTTCGGCTACTATCTCGGCATCTACAACCAAGGAACAACCTTGCATATCTCAGCTAGACGAAAATCACAACCATTCAAGCTACTTGAACGTGTCCCAGCAAGACAAGTTTCGTTGGAAATCCATGTCATTTTCTTCGTTGTCTTCGGTGTCCAACATTCCAACACCGCTGCAACTTGGAAAACCATCATACGTAGATGCATCCACTGAATTTGAAACGTCGAAACATCTATCATTCTTGCCGAATCATAATCTTTTCCATGATCTTCATGATCATGTGACGCAATCAGCATCCAGATCCACTAAAAGTATAACCAACCTGGTCAATTCTTACCTTTGGAAACCATCAAAAAAATTCTTTACCAAAACCCTATCCCAAGCCAAGAATCGATGTTCATCTCCAATATTGACCATGCCTGATGATGGCCAAAACCATAATTCTGATTATGGTTATGATCAAACAAACTGTGATAATTCACGCGTATTATATGCATCCAATAATGCTTCAAACAATGATATCAGCATCAATGATACTATTCGAAACGATTATTCTGATCTGTCTTCATCGATCGAATCCTTTTTTCCAAGGTCAAGGGCTTTTTCTCAGCCAGACATATTGACCTCCAACATTATCACAGCCTCTAACCATATAGGTCAATCGTCTATATCCAGTCTCAGTGATCGGACCGAAACGGTGGAGGTTGTAACCGGAAGGAACCTTTATAATTATTGTGATTCGGTTCAAGATTTGACCGTCACAACCTCAAACCGATTGCAACATGAACAGGGTCTTGGAAATGATCTGATTGGCGAGGATTCGGCCGCACGATGCTCACCAATGAGAAGTAAATTGAAAAAGTTGCGGAAAAATATGCAAGCATGTATGCAGCATCTACCAACAAGATGTAAAGTTTTAGCAACCACAAATGAAACAATCATTGGTAGTCATGATAGTTTGGATCAATCGTCTCAGCAACCACATTCCAATGTTTTACATGACAAGGAAATAGGAAAAAATTCGTTTGAAAATTTGATCGATACAGTGGAAGAACGCATCACCAAATCTGCATCAAATTTTCGCAAACGTTTTTTGAAGGGTGTTTCAAAAACCAAATCAAAATCAATTGATTCTTTGGAAGATATTGATGGCATATCAACATACAATGTTGGCATTTCCGAGTTTCCCGTTGCTAGCAGAAGATTCGAAGATCTGAATGGTTCAATCGATACACTGATGCCGCCAAAACTACTGCCAACATCATCCTCAGAAATGGAATTAACATTTACGGACAAACAAGAAGGTGTTCCATTATCGAATGCACCACCAAATCATGTAAGTTTGCAACAACTGTTTAGTGATTGGTCTATTTTTCTGGTTGATCCATTCCATATCTCGTAGCAGATGTGAGATGGTTGTCAATCAATCCATTGGAAACATAAAAATATCTGTATTTTAGGATTAACCAGGTTTTTGGGGATCTTGTTTTCAATTCTATTTTAGGAAGCAATCACGAAATCTCAACAAATGCATGACCTTCTTCAATATCCGTTCTTTTTGTGCGATGTTCATCTAAAACGTGGAGAAAATTTACCGGCAAAAGATTCAAACGGTTCTAGCGATCCGTTCATCAAACTAAAGATTGGTAACCAATGTTTGCACAAAAGCCAAGTCAAACATAAAACACTGAATCCGGTTTGGGATGAATATTTCGTGTTACCAATCGAAAACATATCCAAACCATTGAAATTAAAAGCGTATGATCATGATTATTTTTTCACCGATGATTTTATTGGTTCCGCACAAATTGATCTCACTAAATTAGAACCAGGAATGTAAGTTCTGAATTCTTTCTAGTTTCCCCCTTTCCAACTCTTCTGAACCATTGTTTTTTATCACCAGAACCAATGAACTAGAATTACAATTGACAGATGACCATAGCGCGAAAATCACTAACCTGGAACAAGCATCCAAACATGAAAAGGAATCAATGTCTGAAACGGGTTGTGGTAAGATCATCATGACCATTCGTTTGAATCCGAAAACCCTTGAAGAACGCAAAAACGTAGGTTTAAACCGAGTTTTTTTCAAATATGAATTTGAATTTTGAAAATTGCTTCTTTTCATTGAATAGTATTATGGAAGAGGAAAATGGACAACCGTTACTGGATCGGATGGTCAATGTAACAAGCGTATCAAAGCTCCTAACTATGAATCGATTGTTTCGGTGGTTTTGATCAAAGGTGATAATATTGAATTGGATTCCGATTATGGTATTAGAATGAAATTGGGTGGGGAAAAATTTAAAAGCAAAATTGTCAGCAAAACTGTCACGCAACCGTATTGGGCTGAACAATTCGAGATGCACCTTTATGCTACACAATCCAAAATGTTGGAAATAAACATGATTACCGCTGATCATCAAATGAATTCCATCGAAAAAGTTTGCACAGACTTAAGCCAACTGGAAAAGGAACGTGCACATCATATAGTCCACAAGTTTGATTTGAGCAAAACCTCAAAGATGATCAATACAGATACGATGATAGCCACTGATTACGCTAAAGTTAGCTCCAAGCTCCAAAATGATCCAATGCCGAATGCCAAGATAATGAGTGTCAAGAAACAGTGCACCATAGAAATGATGATCACAATTACCGGAACTGCATCAAACAACATACCGGCAAACATTCAAGAATGTCCGATGAACGCGATCGATAACAATTTGCCGCATCAACAGCAAAATTTACTGCTGCTACAACCGATGGCAGCCTCCTCTACAATATCCACCATCAATAATTCTGATCCACCGGAAGGATGGGATTCGGGAACTCATAAATTGTTGGATATGAATGATATTTTTGTAAGCAAATGCCCGGTGATGATGTGAGCAATGTACTGACACCTGTTGTCTTCTTTCCAGAACATGTCCAAATTTTGCGAGAATTTCCTGAATGTGGGCACATTGATGGTGAAGGTTCATCGTGCTGAGAATCTGGCCTCAGCCGATCTAAATGGTAAAAGTGATCCATTTTGTGTGCTGGAACTAGTCAACGACCGTTTGCGTACCAATACTGAATACAAAACTTTGTCACCTGAATGGAATAAAACGTTTAAATTGTAGGTGATTTCCGGAAATGATTTCTGGAAGAATATTTTTTGATTTTTTTTTATTTTTCCCAAAAAGCAAAATCAAGGACATCAACGATATACTCGAGGTGACCATTTACGACGAAGACAATAACCGGGTGGATTTCCTGGGCAAAATAGCCATACCATTGTTGAAGATCCACAACGGCGAGAAACGTTGGTACGCGTTGAAGGACAAAAAACTACGCAATCGAGTAAAAGGTCACATTCTATTGGAGTGTTGGATATCGTATTCAAAGCTCAAAGCAAGCGTTCTTACATTAACGCCACGTTCCAAAAAATACATTCAAACTCCGATAAAATTCAAGCGATCGTTGTTGATACGAAATGCGATGCGTTTGAAAAACATAGGCATGGAATTGATGGAAATGGGCCAATTTTTCCATTCTTGTATTCAATGGGAGTCTCCCAGCCGATCCGCATTGGCATTCGCCATATTCTTGTTTTCGGTGTTCTACTTTGAATTCTACATGATCCCCATGGTAATTATATTGTTCATAGCGATGAATTGGTTCGGGCTCAAAGCGCGCCATTTATATGATTCACCGGAGAAAAAGAAAACGGAAACAGAAGAGGAAGAATTTCTGGATGATAATTATGATTTTTGTGACGATGATAAAGAAGCACCTAAATCATTGAAGGAAAAAATTCAGGCCGTCCAGGAGATTTCCACCCTTTGCACCACATTGATTGGGCAGGTTGCATCCTATATTGAGCGATTCAAAAAGTGAGCTCCAAATTTGATTCGATTAGTTTTGGATTCTAATGTGGATAACTTGTTGATTTTCTTCCTATTCACATAGTGCTTCAAACTTCACCGTGCCCTATCTAACCTATCTGGCGGTGGTGTGCTTAACCATTTGTGCAATCATCTTGTACATAATCCCGTTCCGTTATATAGTATTGATATGGGGTATAGATAAATTTACAAAAAAAATCCGTTGTCCAAACGCAGTTAACAACAATGAGATTTTGGATTTTTTATCCCGTGTTCCGGACATGGAAGAAAAGGTAATCAACGCAATTATGATTAATTGATTAATTAGCTTCCGATAGTTTAACTATTTTTTTTAAATCCCTTTGTCTCATTCAATCATAGTTGATGTATACAGAATATAAGCCATCAGTCCAGTATGACTTATCCGAGGGTGGAACACAAACATCAAATTTACAACATTCCAATTCTATTGGAGCCATAATGACAGCTAGCACGTCTTTGCATCCTAGTGATTACCTGGCGGAAGGGGAATCAGACTCACGCCATCCTACACGTTCACCTAGCATAGTATCAATATTTGATCGTAGAAAAAGGAAATGAATTTTCGGCTAGAATCATGATAAGAATCAAAAGCTTGTTTTTTGAATTTAAAACTCGATGAAATATTACAGCGGGTTCTCGTAATATTCGCTGGGTACGTCCTACAGAAAAATGCTTATTAAAAAAAACTTCAGAGGGAGCGAAAGAAAAATAAAGCTTCATGTCCTGTTTATGATGTCAATGAACCAATCAGAGGAGAAAACGGTTCTTATAGGCGTCAAACATGCACAGACTTGTACTGGTCAAAGCTGATCGCTTTTTATAGTGTTATAGTGTGTTTCAGTGTGTTTTGTCATCAGTTCAAATCATCACACTGAACCAATCAGAAGAGAAAACGGTTCTTATAGGCGTCAAACATGCACAGACTTGTACTGGTCAAAGCTGATCGCTTTTCATCTGTTTCGCGTCATGCGTCGTCGTCACCAAATTATAATCGGACCAAACAGAGAGAGCAATACACCTTCTTCTGCTGTTTATAGTGTGTCTTGTCATCTTGTCAAATCATCACAATGAACCAATCAGAGGTGAAAACGGTTCTTATAGGCGTCAAATATGCACAGACTTGTACTGGTGAAAGCTGAACGCTTTCCATAGTGTTATAGTGTGTCTTGTCATCTAGTCAAATCATCACAATGAACCAATCAAAGGGAAAAATGGCTCTTATAG
>JAOZJS010001431.1:0-10554 GCA_025882695.1 Amerodectes protonotaria | reverse complement strand
GAATGTGGCAAACACTAGAAGTGAATCTCATCATCATCATCATCATCATCATCGTCGTAGTCGTCGGTTGGTTGGTCTTCGATCTTCGAAGTTCGTTTTTTGTTGAACAAACTAAATCCAAAACCGAAGACGAAGAAGAAGAAGAGTTTTATTTTATTTTATTTGTTCTTTCACGAATAATTATTATGAATATAATATGGACGAGAGGAGAGGAGAGGAGAGGAGAAAGGAAAAACCGTTAACAAGTCACACAATGTCGGTGTGTGTGTGTATTATTATAAATTCATCGAAGAGAATGGGGTCTGGCCCTCGTGGATGCTGGCTTGATGATTGTTGTTGTTGTTGTTCTTCATCATCTTAATTAAATTGGAAGCTCGTATTGAACACACGAAGCTAGCAAAATACAAAAGCCCCCGAAAAATAGACCTAAAAATAGATGATACTACTAGAAGCATTTGATTTTCATTTCTTAACGAAATGATATTTTCATTTGTCTCTGTTGGTGTGTGTTCTTCTTCTGATTTCACAGGTAAGAAAATAATTATTATTTCCAATACCCGAGCGTGTGTGTGCGTGTGTTTGGCGCGCTGATCACCATCGATCGTGTGCAGGGGAAATCCTTGGATAATGGTCAAGCAAAGCGAGAGACGGAGAGCCAGAGAGGGAGCGCGCCGGTTGAAGATTGTTGTGTGTGTCTTCAGCTCTTGTGTGTTGTTCTTCAGCCAATCAATCCGAGATCAACAGCCGAACAGAGATTCCGGGCCAATTTCCCAAACAACAGAGAAACAACATTCATTCAATGATGGATCTATCGGAAGATTTTATCTTTTCTTGTTCTTGTTTCCAATCACAATGATCCTTTGATGATCCGGTGACCGGACGGATCCACTGGTGTGGATCATCATCAACAAAAAGATATGAATCTGATTGGAAATGGTCTGGATTAATCCGCTGAATGAATGAAACTGCTTTGGGCTATGTATTTGGCCACCATTGTTGAAGAGGATCCTCCAGTGTGACCATCCTCGAATGTTATTATTATTATTAATCTTATTAATATTCATTATTATTAGTATTATCATTATTATTATATAACATTGAGGATTTCGGATCATCATTAATGAAATTATATTCGGCTCGATGCCTGGAACCAAACGGGGCAAGTGATAACGGTGAACATCGGGCAACTTTGGTTGGCCGAAGATAAAAGAAAATAAAATAAAAGAAGAAGCAATGAGAAGGTAGGTAAAGCCAATGGGCCAATGGTCTTGTTTGGCTTGTCATCTTCAATCATCATTGTGTGATTGGCTTTAAAACAACAACAATCATTCGCGAGCAGTGGCCAGAAATAGCGCTTCAGAGCTTTTCATCATCAGAATATAAAATTATTGAAATTCCACACACACACACACTCGGCTAAAAGTATGAAGAAATAAGCTATTTATGTGTGAAGCTCTTGTGGATTTTCTGTTTGGATAAATTTTTTGTTCTTTTTGGCGCCAGTTTTTTTTGGGGCCAACAATGTTTGAGACAGATTTTTTTGTATGTGTTCGAATCGTTTTCGCACATCGTTTTCGGCGGCTAGCCAGGATAAGACAATGCAAGCGAACACAAAAGAGGTGTTTGCTTCGGGTATCCTGATTCGGGAACAATGATGATGATGATGATAATAATAATAAAATCAATAACCAAAACGATGGTTAGTCGTATGCATATTTTTTTCGGTTTGCGAAAACTAGGATTTCGGCGAGCATTTTGTTGTTGTTCAAGATTGTTCGAGATCCTAATTCGACTGTTTGTTTTTTGTTTTGTTGTTTGTTCGTTTGTTTGTTGGAACCGAAAAACGGGAAAGTGTGTGGCCTAATTAGCTCGTTTATCATTTAATTAATCGTTTTTTACTTTTTGTTAACCGTAGTGTATGGCACACACACACATGGCCAATATGATCAATTCCTCATTGGGTTATCCCTTATTATCATCATCATTATTATTGTCTCTCTCTCTAGCTCTTTCTGTGTCTTCAAAGCTAATAATCGATTACCCGAGAGAAGAGAGAGAGAGAGAGAGAGAGAGATAAAAAGGTTTAAAAATAAAATCCAATCCAATCCACTCCACGATCCGATCCATAAATCATCATCATAATCACACAATGGAAATTCGTCATCACCAATCACCAAATAATTAACCGGCCAATACGGTAGGCAGCGCACAACAGGTAGGAAGCAGCAACTGGTGGAACTTTTTTTTTGGATTCAATTTGTTTGTTCCGAACAAAACGTCGTACAATGGATTATGGTGATGATGATCCAACGATTATCCTCATTAAATGATTAATCGACCAGCTAGCTAGTTAGCTAGCAATGGTTGGATCCGGCACAGGGGTGAGCAACCAGCGGCCTGCCCATCAAACATTTATTTGGTGCGGCCCACCAAGCGCATTTCAGCTAAACAGAAGACGAAGCTATATTCATCCCTCGCTCTGATTGGTTCAATATGATGATTTGACCTGATGACGAGACACACTATTAGCACTATGGAAAGCGATCAGCTTTAACCAGTACAAGTCTGTGCATGTTTGACGCCTATAAGAACCGTTTTCCCTTCTGATTGGTCAATTGTGATGATTTGACCTGATGACGAGACACACTATAAGCACTATGCAAAGCGTACAGCTTTAACCAGTACAAGTCTGTGCATGTTTGACGCCTACCAATCCCGTCTCGTGTTGTTTTCCTCTCTGATTGGTTCATTGTGATGATTTGACCAAATGACGAGACACACTATAAACAGTAGAAGAAGGTGTATTCCTCTCTCTGATTGGTTCAATATGATTTGACTACTTTATGCCAAAAAATTTGCTCGCCCCTGATCCAAGGCGAACAAGCTAAAACCAATGCTGATCATCATCGCAATGATTGTTGGCGTGTTGGTAGAATGGCCACCATCATTGCCAGATCGTTTGTCTTATTTTTTTTTGCTATATCTAAATGTGTGCGCATATCTTTCCTTTTTTTTGTTTGCTTGGATTTCCCTTCCCTCTCTTTGCCCAGTTAACAACAGTAGTATAAGGGGGAGGGCGAACACAGATTTGGCGCCAGAAAATATAATGGAACGAGAGATAGAGAGAGGATAGGATTTAAGGAGAAGGCGAGACCAGAAAAATCATCATCATAAATAATAAACAAGGTGACGACGACTTGTGTGTGTGCGTGTGCGAGAAGGATGGTGATCATTTTTGTTTTACCTGGATTTTTTTTCGGCTCTTTTAGCTTCTGTTATGGAAGAAGCGCGTTTTGGCGTTGCGTTGAATTGTTAACCTTTTTTGCTACTTCATAAAAAAAAGGTAAAATAAAATATGAAAAAGGTAACCAAGGAAAGGCAACACCGAGACAAGGTAACACCGAAACAAACTCGCACACAAGCAGACAAACAAACAAACAAAACGAAACGAAACAATAAATATGTGTGTGTGTGTTCAGACTAATTTTCTAGTTAACTGGATCGGAATAAATACGTTTACCTTTATTTTATTCATTCATTCATTTCTTCTCCAGGAGTCTCCTGTCTCCTGGTTTATCCATCGTTATTCATATTCATATTCATATTCAGATTATTATTATTATTATTATGGTTATTGCTACTTGTTGAATATAAGAAGCAGAAGAAGAAGAAGAAGATATATATCGCCGCGTAGTATAACGGTTTTTTGGCGTTATCCTGGATTCTCTCTCTCTCTTCTTCTTCTTCTCTCTCTCTCGCACACAGGATGGTGATTGCGTTGGCGGTGGTCGCGATAACTATTCTGAAACAAAATTGCAGGTTTAGCCTATGTGTGTGTGTGTGTGTGTGTGTGTGTGTCTGTTCGCGCGACTAACAAGATCAACCATTTTTCTTGGTCTGCGACCTCTTATTATTATAATATATTGATTGGTTGCGATACCTGATTGCCTTGTCGTCGTCGCTGTCGAAACCAGAATAAGTTTTCGTAATTTTATTTTTCATTTTGCTATTTTTTTAAAATGAAAACGACATCGAACATCGAATTTAACAATGCTCAGAATGTAGAAATAAATAAAACAAATTATAAGAAGAAATTTCATCGCCATAATCATCATTCGCATATTATCATTGCTATAAAATAAAGAAAAATAAATGTGATGAATGAATCGAAAGAATGGTGGCCAGAAATGTGGCCAATAAAACTATATTTAGATCCATTTTAAATTTGCCGAAATAGTCGACGACAGGAAAATGGGATAACCAAACCAAAAACTAAGTTTAACCAATTGAACAATTCAGAACATCTTTGGGTCATAAAGCTAAAGCTAAAACTGAAATGATGATAATAATAAGAATAATAAAACTTCCTAAAACATTCATTCGTTTTAATTTGGATTTCAAAAAAAAAGATCAAACAGGATTGGCCAATTTATTCACGGATTTCGTGTTTATTGGTGGCGAAAAAAAATTTGAAAATTTCAAACCATCGTTTATGAACGGCTTTCATGCCGCAGCTGCCACCGCCATCTACCGTCGAAATAGGTAACTAGCTTGTTTACATATATATTTTCCTTTTCCGTTCGCTCATTCACTCACAGCATTTTCACGTGGTCTGGTATTGTCCTCATAATTTTTGAGCTAAGGCATATTTTTCTTGCAACTTTACTTTTTCCACGGATTTTTTCAACCGAAATCAACCAAAAACAAAATGAATGTCAACGAATTAGCATGTGTTTATGCATCTTTGATTTTGACCGATGATGATGTGGCCGTCACTGCTGAAAAAATTCAAACCATCCTGAAAACAGCCAATGTTGACGTGGAACCATATTGGCCTGGTTTGTTTGCCAAAGCTTTGGAAAACATCGATGTCAAATCATTGATCACCAATGTTGGATCCGGTGTAGGAGCTGGCCCGGCCGCTGGTGCAGGACCTGCTGCCGCTGCTGCTGCTCCAGCTGAAGAAGCCAAAGGTGATGCTAAAAAGAAAGAAAAAGAAGAAGAACCAGAAGAAGAAGAAGATGACGATATGGGCTTCGGTCTTTTTGATTGAAAAAGTTTCGCCTAAAATTAATAATTTTCTACCCAATCGATTATCTTTTTTTTGTACTTTCAGTTTATTTTGAATAAACGGAAAATTTCATGAAAGAAAAAGCGTAACAACCGGTATTTCCCTTAGTATATGATATACTGTTCTTTTTTTTGGGTCAAATTGGATTGGTTTTGAACTTAAGTCCGTTTTAGGAAATTACCAACAAGTATCGTTTCGAGGAAATTCAAATTTCTTGTCTCAAACCAGCGATCAAATGAACGATTTCTAAAAGTTTATCACATGCTTGGTAACATATTTTGGAATACAAGTTTGTTTATCGTTCTTGAATGATTTCAATCAATGATTGACATTGTTGTTCAATAATAACCTACAATCAAATCGGCAACCAAACAAAAATACGAGAAACGAACGTTTTGGGCACGAAAGTTTCAGGCACGAGAAAATCAGCATTAGATAAAATTTTCTTATACATTGTATTACAATTACTTTGGCCTCCAGAATGCCTATATAAATTGGCCAATATTATTGGATGTTTTAGAATTATTGGTCGTTTTGCATTGAACTAAAGTTTGAATTTTTGTTGCAAAAATGAAAGAAAACATTGCCCAAATGGTCGGGGATCGTGAAACCCTCAAACAACGTTTGACTCCATTGCAATACAGAGTCACACAAGAAGCAATAACTGAAGAGTAAGTTCGATTATTGCTAGTACCAATCTTGATATTAATCCTTTTCCAATTTTCCTCTCACCATTAAAAAAACTAGACCTTTTACAGGAATTTACAATGACCTGTATGAAGGCGGAATCTATTCCTGTATCGTTTGTGGTGAACATTTGTTCACATCTGAAACCAAATACGACTCTGGCTGTGGATGGCCAGCATTTTTCGATTCATTGGATTTTAATAAATTGCATTTCAAACCAGATTATAAGAAAGCGCCCAGAATCCGGACCGAAATCACTTGTGCTCGTTGTGATGCCCATCTTGGACATCTTTTCGAGAATGGACCAAAACCAACCGGAAAACGTTACTGTATCAATTCGGCAGCATTGCATTTTCAACGCTTCGAATCTTCCTAGCAACCCTACTATAGTTTCACATCCTTAAATCTATTTTTATTTCCAAGTTTTTTCGATATTAAAAGTAAATGTTCCAAGGAAAAATATTGATCGAATCGATTGAATGCGGATCGAACCGGTTTAGCATCCGAGATTATTTAGCAATAAACAAGATATGAAAAGTCAAATATTAACCAAATCCTCAATAAATCTTAAATAAAGTATCTTAATCATGAATTCTGATCATAATCTTCGAATATGCCAAGAAAAAAAATCAAGCGTGCTTCGGAAATCATTGTTTTATTGATAATCATCTGCGAAATTTATTTCTGGCTATAAATGATATCGGTTTTCCGCGATTGGATAGAGTGTGTTGTGTTTCTGGGGTAAAATTTTCAAAGACCTGGCAAAATCTAAATTTTAGCGGCGAGAAATTTTCCGGTAATTGTTACCGGGAAAAAAATTCCCGGGAATGAAATCCTGTAAACATGTGACCCGGAATTTTTTTTAAAATTCTATTTGGAATTTAATTTTCGCTGATCATCATGCCTTATTTCGAAAGTGTTGGAATCAAAAGTCATGTGAGAAGTTTAGCCTTCTCTCATCCGTTTCTTTTGGCAGGTTGGTTTTTGTAAAATCCTTGAATTTCAAAATGATTAGGAATATTCTTTACCCCAGGAATCGGTTCTTATGTGTTCGTTTGGCGTAAAAATGGTTCTTCCGGCGGTCCGGAAAAGTTCAAATTCATAAAATCAATTCAATTGATGCCTCAAGATATAATTGGAATTAAATTTGAAAAGAAAATAACGATGAAGATGGTAGACGGCGTATTCTGGATCGAAGGAGTACTCGAAGAAGAATTTGGAGAATTGAAAGTCATATTCTATTCAATTCGTTTTTTACATTATTGTTCGATTATCTTTGATTCTGATGATTCCAATTTCAAATTGGTCACACATTTCAAAACCATTGTTGTTAATATGATCCATGATTTGATTTTTGTCGGTGAAAACGCATTGATTATAAACTCTAGAAACGAAATAATTGTTCAAAATTTAAAACAAAATTCCGTACAGCAAAAAATTTCCGGTCCGCAAAAATGCATTCTTTATTCTGCTAAATTTATAGAAAATGAAACAAATTATGCAATCATAGCTTCAGGCACGGTTTTCAAAGAAGTACTAATATGGTGCTTAGAATTAGATCCGGCCACACAATCCATTCAAGCTGTCAAACAGTTGCAAACACTGCAAGGACATGATGGTGTCATATTCGATATTGACTATTATCCGGTGAACAACACCATCTTGACCGTTTCCGATGATCGAAGCATCCGTATCTGGAAAGGTTTGGAAGAATTTGATGATAGAACATCGGCGGGATGGTTGAACAATAGTTTCAGATTAGTTCACATCTATTATGGACATGAGGCGCGAATTTGGAAAGTTTGTCTTTCCCGTTCGGATTCGATATGCATTTCGGTTGGCGAAGATTCCTCAATGATTGCATGGTCTGTGGCTGAACCCTACCGAATGATCACCAGGAAAAGATTTTCCAACAACAATCGAATATGGTCTTTAGAATTAACACGAGAACACATTGTTTGCGGCGGAAGTGATGGATCTCTACAATTCATTCCAGTGTTTTTGCAAAATGTTTATAAAGATTATTCTTATTTTCATAGAAAAATCTCCCATCAACTCAAGACATTGTGTTTTGCCAATACCAGTCCAAAAACCGTGCTCACTTGTTGCATTCAAGGAAAATTCGATTCAATAAAAGGAGGAACTACGGCCAATCCTGTCATGCTTGATGACAAAGAAGATTTATTATCGAACATATTCAACGATTACATCAAGCTTACATGGAACGAAAATCGGACAATTATGGTGATCGGTTCCAAACATGGTCATATTGGCATATTCAATGTACATCAACGTCGATCAATCAAATTGGTCTTTTTAGAAAAGATGTTTGATTCCAAAATATTAGACCTTAATTTTGTCAGTGATAATCAAGTTATCATTGGTTTGATTGATGGAATAGTCAAGATTAACGATTTGATGGATAATGGAACGATTCTGAGTGAACACTCCAACACTCAAGCATATATCCTACCGGAAAGTAGACATCGATGGTCTTCCTCTGGTTTGTTGCATAACAACTTGCTGGTCATTGGAGATTCATCCGGAAACGTGTTCGCTTATTACACTGATAATCCGGAACCATTTCTGAAACTAAGAGATATACATGGCCACAACGGTGTGACGTGTATCAAAAGAAAACCTGATTCTTGTTTGATTTATTCAGGCGGAAGGAATGGTAAAATCATGGAGTATTACTTTGAAGAATGTTCCACCACCTCTCAAGTTATCAAATTCATCCCGTTGAGAACATATGCATTTTTCACCGATATGGAATGGATCGGTGGATTCCAATTCGACCGACACCAGCTATGCTTTGCTTATGGATTCAAATCGACCAAATTTCTTGTTTGGAACATGTATCAAGGTGTGGTGGAGTTTGAAGAGGAATGTGGCGGTGGCCATCGTTCATGGGATATCCTTTTCGGACCGATCGCCGCTAAACAAGAACCTGTAAAGATTCGATTCTGCTACAACAACAAGAAGGATGTATTCTGTGTTTCCGGTGAAACCCAATATCCCCGGTCATGTTCATCGCTGGACTATCCATCGATACCGCGCAAGATTAATTGTTGCTGCAAATTGATCGAAAAAGAAACGTTGAATTATTTCATGGTTGCCGGTGAAGATAAATCCATACAAGTGCTTTGTTATAATGAAGGAGATCAAGAATTCCGGCTAGTCACAACTCTTTGGGGCCACATTTCTAATGTAGCATCGATCAAATGTTTGACTAAATCCGATCAAAGCTATGCCATATCGGTTGGTGGCCGTTCACAATTGATTATTTGGAAATTTTGGTTCTCCCCCACCGGTGAATTGGTTTGCCAGGAAATTGGAATGAATTTTCTGGGCACCCGAGATCAAATACCAAAAACGAATCAACAAAAAGATCCTGAACAAGAATTGGATGTACGCTATTTGGATATTGATTGCATTATGTTTAGTTGTTCCGACGAACAAATTGAATTAGCCATTATTGTGGCTTGTTCCGATGCTGCCTATCGGTGGTTCCGGTTTAGTGAGAAGAATGCCAACAACAACAAAATTGTATTGTTGAACAAAATGAATTTAGGAACATCGTGCCTTTTACAAAGCAAACTATTACCCACTTCCATTGATTTGATCAAGTCCGATTGCTTATGTGCTTTCACTAACAATGATGGCCAACTTTTCATATGGTCTTTTGATAAATTACAAGAACTAGATGATAATCAGAAGATTTCATATAAATCATTGTTTATGGAAAAATTACATCAAAACGGAATCAATTCATTGGATTGGTTCTATTACAAAGGTATGCGGTAATTGTGCTTATTGGTATCATTTCAGTTTGGTTTCATGACATACAATCGATCTCAAATTCTAGCCAATCTTGTTTTCGCCAGTGGTGGTGACGATAACACTGTAACCATTGGCTTGATCCACATATCAACCACCGACCAAGATGATCAATTATCGTTGAATTTGATTCGAACATTCAAAGACCAACGTGTACATACTTGTCAGATAACAGGTTTGGTTCGCGACGACGACAACGACACACCCTTAAAACACAATCATCATTCGATATAATTAAGAATATTCTCTCTCTATTTCTCTTGGATTCTGTAGGATTGAAGTTTTACAACCACAACCTTCACGAACAACAACAACAAGAACAACAACCGTTAACAACATTCCCTAACAGCTTGATGAGTGTTTCAATCGACCAACAATTGATTTGTTGGGACATTGATGATCGTTTATTCCAAACGAATAACGAAAAAGAACTAGATCGAACCACCACCACCACTGAACCAATCAAACCAATCTATCGTTTTGGAACATCCATTGCCGATGTATCGTCAATGTGTATGATCACGGCGAACAGGTATGTTGGCAATCAACTTTGTCGTGTCGTAAATGAATCCTAGCATCTTTGTTCCTAGCGTCTCATCCTTATGGTTGATCTGTGGAGAAGGATTCCAGTTGGTTCGCTTCAATCACCACACGCCGCCGAACATTACGGAAACTTTGGATTGATTTTTTTTTGTGTTTAAAAATAAGATTAATTGTTGTTGTTGAATTAAAATACGTTCGGTATTGATCGTCGATTTATATTGTTGAACAGGTTAGTTCTTGGAAAACTCGGAATTTTTTTCCACCAACAAAACATTTACCTTGATGAAGACGATCCGAGCCGAGCCGATGGGGGAATTTTTCCACCGGTCGATAATAAATCAAACATCGACTAACGATTGCCAACTATCTCTAGCATAGCGCTATTTGTTCAAGGTAATTTAATATTACAACAC
>JAOZJS010001430.1:0-10569 GCA_025882695.1 Amerodectes protonotaria | reverse complement strand
TTTCGATCTCGAATGCGTTCATGTTGCCGCCGACCATCAGCCGCAGATAGTCGGTCAGGAATTCGACGATGTGCCGGTCGGCGAGAATTTTCGGATATTGCGTGAAAATCGGGCTCTTCTCGGGGTCGTCGATGTCGGCCTCGAGCGTCAGCGTGCCTTCCTTGCGCGCTTTCGCGAGCAGCACGAACAGGAGCCCCATCAGCTCCATGTAGATTTCCTTCGTGTATTTCGAACCCTTGAAGAGCGTCGGCAGGACGCGCAGCGTCGCCTTGATGGTCTTCATGCCGTTGCCGAGGATGAACGCGCCGACGCCTGCGCCGACGATCATCAGGATCTCGACCGGTTGAATCAGCGCGCCCAGATGGCCGCCCGCCAGCGCATAGCCGCCGAAGACGGACAACAGCGTCACGAGTGTTCCCACGAAAATCAGCACTGCCAGTCCCTCACGAATGACCGGCGGGGAGGCCGCCGTTAAGTGGTTTACGGCAGTTGTCAGGAAAACTTTGGCCGTGCGCGACGCGCCGCATGGCCGTGTTTACCATCACCGTTTCCCGGCAGGGTCGACCGCCCGCGGCACCGGCCGCGGCCGCGCGAGCCCCGCGCGGCGGGCTCAGACCGCGAGCGGCGCCTGTTCGGCCCGCGCGGCGGCAGCCTTGCGCGTCTTGCCGGCACGCGACGGCGGCTGGCAAAGACCGCAGACGAAACCTTGATGCGGATCATGCGCATGCGCGACAAAGTGGCCGCCGCAGCGCGTGCACGGGGTCGTCTGCAACATCCCCGAATCGAAAAAGCGCACGAGCGTCCACGCGCGCGTGAGGCTCAGCACGGCCTCGTCGCCGGACAGCGCCACGTGCTCCAGATAGAGCCGATAAGCCTTCACGATCGCCTGGATCGGCTCGCAGCGGCCGTGATCCTGCATGAACCGGTAGATGTTGTAGAACAGCGACGAGTGAATGTTCGGCTGCCACGTCACGAACCAGTCGGTCGAGAACGGCAGCATGCCCTTCGGCGGCGATACACCCTTCAGTTCCTTGTACAGCTTGATCAGACGGTCGCGGGACAGGTTCGTCTCCGCCTCCAGCAGCTGCAGCCGGGCGCCCAGTTCGATCAGTTCGATGGCGAGGGTGATTTCCTTCACCTCGACCACGACGCTTTTGCTTGCCATAGTGATTGCCGTCTGCTTCTCGTAACTTCGGATATCGATCGCCAAACCGTTGCCCCGGTCTTGCAGGCGCCGTGGCGAATCGGTGTCAGCGGACGCTTTCGACCGGCTGGCCGGCCATCAGGATCGCCGAATGGGCGTGTGCGACGACGGCGCTGCGTCCTTTGTCGGCAAGCGCGGACAGCAACAGATGATCATCGAAGCGAAAGCGGCACAACATCTGGTTCGACGCGGCAAGCTTCACAGTCTGGGCGAGCGTGAGGCCCGCGAGGACATCGGCCAGCTCCTCGGAAATCCCCATGCGGAACATGCCCATCGCTTTGTCCTCACGCAGCAGACGCTGTGCAAGCAGGAGGTACGACAGGTTTACCTCATTGATCTCACTGAGCATTTCGCTTGTAGCGCTCATGATTCCCCCGTTAAGAACCTTGGCCTTTCGTTTTATGGAAACGTTTGCTCGACAGGGCGGCTCGTGGCGCGCATCGGAACGTTTATAGTCTTACAGCCGGGATTTTGGCCAAACGGGTTTTATGCCGGTATCAGCGAAGTGGCGTGCGCCGCGCAGGAATTGTCTGTAAACCGTGTAGGAATTTTTCTGACAAAAGGGTGTTGAAAGGTCGGAAACGGGAAAAGTGCGGCAAGGTGTCGCAGATGGCTGGCAGCAGTACGTGCCGGCGCGAAGAATCGGAAAAAATTATAGAGGGTTTTCACGAATACGCAACAATCATTCGTTCCGTTTCGCTCTGCGCGCATAGGCATTTTTTACCGACTTCTCGCGTATTTCATCATGTAACAAGGGTTAAGCGTTTGAAAAAACCCTCGAAACCGGCCGACCGATCCCGATAATGGGCTGGAACGGGCAGCGCCGCGCGTGCCGCCGGCCCTGCCCGCAGCCTGCCGCCCGGCGCCCTGGCGTCCGCCGGCACACCCGGCGACGCACGTCGGCGCGGCCATTCCCCCACCCTGCATGGGATCGGAAGCAGCGCTGTCGCGCCTGCTCTGGTCGACCGCTTTGCGTGATGATCGGAGCATGCGCCAAAGCACCCGCGCTGGTCGCCGCTTTACTTGAGACCGGAGCAAGCGCCGACGCGCCCGCTCTGGCCGCCCCGCTTGACATGGGACCGGAGCAGGCGCTGAAGCGCTCGCTCTGGCCGACACCGGAGATCGTCCATGCGCATTGCCCAGATCGCGCCGCTCTACGAAGCCGTTCCGCCGAAACTCTACGGCGGCACCGAACGCGTCGTGTCCTACCTCACGGAAGCACTCGTCGAACTCGGACACGACGTGACGCTCTTCGCCAGCGGCGACTCGGTCACGTCCGCCCGCCTCGAAGCGGCCTGGCCCCGCGCCCTGCGCCTCGATCCATCCGTTCGCGACGCAATGGCGCCCCATATGCGCCTGCTCGAACAGGTCGCCCGCGTCGCACACGAATTCGACGTCCTGCACTTCCATCTCGACTACCTGCCGTTCCCGCTGATGACGCGCCTCGACACGCCGCACGTCACGACACTGCACGGCCGGCTCGACCTGCCGGAACTGCAGCCGGTGTTCAATGCGTTCCCCGGCGCCCCCGTCGTGTCGATCTCCGACAACCAGCGCAAACCGCTGCCGCAAGCAGCCTGGGCCCGCACCATCCATCACGGCCTGCCGGACACGCTGCTCACGCCGCAACCCGGCGTCAAACCGGAATATCTCGCGTTCCTCGGCCGCATCTGCCCGGAAAAGCGTGTCGATACCGCCATCCGGATCGCCGCACAAAGCGGGCTGCCGCTG
This sequence comes from Amerodectes protonotaria, assembly GCA_025882695.1. Lineage (NCBI taxonomy): Eukaryota > Metazoa > Arthropoda > Arachnida > Sarcoptiformes > Proctophyllodidae > Amerodectes > Amerodectes protonotaria. The sequence continues at coordinate 7,634 of JAOZJS010001430.1, read as the reverse complement.
AAAATCGCCGCGAAAGTCGACAGGGCCGACGCCGATTATTTCAAGGAGGAGATCGAGCCGCTCCTCGACTCGGCCCACGTCGAATTCATCGGCGAGATCAACGAAGCGCAAAAGCCGGCATTCCTGTCCGGCGCGAAGGCGCTGCTGTTCCCGATCGACTGGCCCGAGCCGTTCGGCCTCGTGATGATCGAGGCCATGGCATGCGGCACGCCGGTCGTCGCATTCAACCGCGGATCGGTGCCGGAAGTGATCGAAGACGGCGTGACCGGCTTCATCGTCGAGGACGTTCAGGGTGCGGTCGGTGCGCTGCAGCGGATCGACAGCCTGTCGCGCGATGCGATTCGCGCCCGCTTCGACACCCGTTTCAGTTCAAGGACGATGGCGCAACACTACGTGGAAACGTACGAAACGCTGTGCGCCGCAACTCGCCAACCGGCATTGCGCCGGGTCGCGGCAGGCTGACACCGGAAATCCCCGCCGGAATCGGGCTCGAAATCGGCCCGGAAAAACGAAAGAGCCGCATCGACGATGCGGCTCTTTCCGTATTGGCCCAAACTCGATTATTCAATCAAAAAACGATCTCGGTTTTTCCCGACGATCCAGCCCGGCGGTTTGCCGCGCCCACTCCAGGTGGCGCCCGACTTCGGATCCCGGTATTTCGCCGGCAACGGTGCTTTTTTTGGCGGACGACCACGACGCGCGCGCTCCGCAAACCCCAGATCCTGCGCCGTCAGCCCATACTCGGCAATCATCCGCTGCACGTCCGCAATGACGGCGGCGACTTCCTGGCGGCGAACCTCGTCCGCCTGAGCCTGCAAATCGGCGATTTGCGCCTTGAGTTTCGCGTATTGAGACATTTCAGCTCCCTGTTACATGACCCAACCCTGACATACCGATCCGGACACGAGACACCCGTTACGCCATCCGCACTGCCACCATGCAAATTGCAATATATGGATGTAGTTTAACCAAACCGTCTATTTCAGGAATGCGGGCTTATTCTAATAAAACGGCTTCACCGGCCTTTCGGATTTAACAAAGGTTGACCCTCGCCCTGCGATTCGCCTCCTATAATCCAGACCAATTGAGGATGCGCTGTAAATCAGGATCCGGTAATCCGTCGTCCAAGCATCCCGAACTGGATCTCCAGGAACGTTTTCGGCGGCTCGCGGCAGAGGCGCCCGGCACAATCCGGTTCGCGCCATTGTTCGGCGCGGCGGCCGCCGGAGCCACGCACCCGCGGGCTGCGGGACGCGACGGGGCCATCGATCCGCCACCAATCGCGCGGCATGACCGTGCCCGAGAGCAGCGGCGCCAGTGAGCCGCTCGCTCGAGAGATAACACGACGGGGTTAGGCGGGCAGGAGCAGCGAGCCTCACGCTGCCGAAGAAAAAGAGGCGGGATACTTCAACGGGCGCCGGCGGCGCCCGTTTTTCATTGTGCGGCGACGCCGTCCTCGAGCGCGAACAGCGCGCGCAAATGGCGCGCGACGCCCGCATCGAAGTTGTTGCCGATCCGCGGAATGTGCGGCAGGCGCGCGATCAGATCCGGGTTGGCGTTGTTCATCATGAACGCGTGACCCGCGGTTTCGAGCAGGTCGATGTCGTTCATGTTGTCGCCGAACGCAATGCAGTGACCGGGTTCGATGCCGAGCCGCCCGAGCACCGCGCGCAACGCGCGTCCTTTCGACACGCTCGCGGCCATCACCTCAAGGCAATCGGGCAGCGAGTACGTCACATACAGCGCGTCGCCGAATTCCGCGTGCAACCGCTGGGCGATCGCGGCCAGATCCGCGGGTTCGCCGATGTACAGCACTTTCGCGATATCCGCGCCACCGTGTGAAGCCATGTCGATCACGTCGTAGCGAAAGCCCGAATCCTGATGGAAGTCGAGCAGGTGCTGCGCATCGCGGTCGATCAGCCAATCCTGATCGGCGAACAGGTTGACGATCACGCGGCCGTGCTCGCCGACGATATCCGGCCGCACGATGCGCCGGACCATCTCGGGCGCGATGTCCTGCGCGTGGATCGTCGTGTCGTCAGGCGCATGGACGCGCGCGCCATTCGACGTGATCAGGTACGGCCGGATGCCGAGGACATCGCGGATGCCGGTGACGTCCGCATAGTGACGCCCCGTCGCGATGATGAACGGCAGACCGTCGCGATCGAGACGACGGACAGTCTCGATCGTGTAAGGGTCGAGCTGGTGTTCGCTGTTCAGCAGCGTGCCGTCGAGATCGGTGGCAATGACTTTGTACATGGATGGATCGGAAAGGCGCGGAAAGCGAAAAACGCTGCGAGGCCGCCATTTTAACGTCGCACTCCGGGAGGTGCCGGCAGGCGCTCCGGGCGAAACGCGCCAGCCGATGCCGATGCATGAAGCCACCCGCGGCGCCGGCGGCCGCGGACACACACGCGGCGCCGCGCCCTTCCGTCAGCCTTGCCTCGCCGCATTCAGCGCAAGCCGCAACGCGCCATGCGCCGAATCCTCCAACGGTGCGCGCAGGCGTCCGACATGCCGCGCCGGCACCGCTGACACGAGCACATCGGCCAGACCGCCGCACAGCGCCACCGGCAAAACCTGCCGCGGATCGAGCGCGTCGATCATCTTGCCAATCTCGTCGCCCGCCTGCGCGATCAGCGCGAGCGCGAACGGATGCGTGCGATGCGCGAATACGATCGGTGCGAGGCGCGCATACGCCGTCTGGTTCGCCTCGCACGACCACTGGACGAGTGCGTCGCGATCCCGCGCGCCGCACGCGTCGAGCAAGGTCTCGGCAAAAGCATCGCGTGGCACCCGGCCGTCGAGCGCCTGCTGCGCATAGGCAAGCGCACGCATGCCGAGCCACGCGCCGCTCGCCTCGTCGCCCGACGGAAAGCCGAAGCCGCCCGCGATCCGGCAAACGCCGTCGCCATCGAGTGCGGCCGCGATACTGCCGGTGCCGAGCGCCACGATCAGCCCAGGCTCACCGCCGTGCGCACCGACCACTGTCGTGTATGCGTCGCTTTCGATCGCAAGCATATCGAGCGGCGCCTGCGCGCGGAACGCGGCGAGCCACGTCGGGTTATTCACGCCCGCAAGCCCGCAGCCGAGCGCACAGCGCGACCAGTCGAATGCCAGGTCGGCGCGCGCGAACGCGTCCGCACATGCCGCACCAATCGACGCCCATGCGCGCTCGATGCCGAGCCCGAGCCCCGACGGGCCTCCGCGCCCTTGCGCCAGCTCGCGCCCCTGAAGATCCGCCAGCACCGCGCGGGTGCCGGTGCCGCCGCCGTCGATGCCGATCGCGTAAAGAATTTCCGTCATGCGTTGATCCCGCCGATTCAAACAGGCGCCAAGCTTAACCGGATCGGCACCGCCCGCCCATCTGCCATTTGGCCTGCTTTGCCGTGCGAGGGCGTTCGGCTATGCTGGCGCGATCCAATCGAGACAGCAAGGCGAGGCAGACAATGTCGCAGCGGTGCAACTGGGTGAGAACGGAAGCGGACGCCCACTATCACGATACCGAGTGGGGCGTGCCGTCGCATGACGACCGCCATCTGTTCGAGATGCTGATCCTGGAGGGGGCGCAGGCGGGGCTTTCTTGGTCGACAATCCTGAACAAGCGGCCGGGCTACCGCGCAGCATTTGCCGATTTCGACGTCGATACCGTCGCGCGTTTCACGCCTGAGCATGTCGACAAGCTGCTGCTCGACTCCGGCATCGTGCGCAATCGTGCGAAGGTCGAATCCGCGATCGTCAATGCGCGGGCGGTCCAGCGGATCCGCGACGAGCATGGCTCGCTCGCGCAATTTCTGTGGTCGTTCGTCGATCACGTGCCGATCCAGAATGCCTGGACGTCGTATCGCGACGCGCCTGCGTCGACCGAGCGCTCCGATGCGCTCAGCAAGGCGCTGAAGGCGTATGGCTGCAAGTTTGTCGGCTCGACGATCTGCTACGCGCTGATGCAGGCAACCGGCATGGTGAACGATCACGAGGTCGGCTGTCCGTGCCACGCGCGCTGCGCGGCATTGGGCGGCAAGCAGACGGCTGGTGCGCTCACCGCGGCGCGGTAGCCCGCCACTCGGGCGGCCGCCACGAAACGAGCGCCGCCTCGCCCGCATTCGCCACCCCAAAAGCAAAACGGCGGAGCGGCTTCTTTCGAAGCACGCTCCGCCGTTTCGCGGCGAACCTGGGAAGCTTTTAGTGGAGCTTCTTCGGCAGCATCTGGCTGCGCAGGCGCTTGTGCAGGCGCTTCACAGCAGCAGCCTTCTTGCGCTTGCGGACAGCCGTCGGCTTTTCGTAAGACTGGCGCTCACGCAGTTCAGCGATCAGGCCGTTCTTTTCGATCGCGCGGCGGAAGCGGCGGATTGCTACTTCGAACGGCTCATTTTCTTTCAGAAGAATCGTCGTCATGTAATTCCTAACTTTGATTTGCTTAATACGGTTTAACGAGGTGGCGGCGAACCGCACACGCGCGAGCCATCCAGTCGCATCGGGCGACACGCGAAAGCGCACCCAACCGAAAGGTACGGCCGCCATGGAGGCCGGAAAAGAGAAGTGGAAGCTCACAACAGAACGCGACCGGCGCATATCCTGCACCGGTCGCCACGGGTTCGCCGCTTGGACTACCTGCGAACCAAGCAAATATCTCAATCCACTCGCGATGATAGCAGGAAAATCGTTTACTGACTACCAACCGATCACCAGACTGCGGGGCGCCCCCGCCCCTCCCCGCCGGTGAGCCGCACTCCACGCCGCGCACCAAGTGTCGGCCCGCATCTCCGCATGCGCAGCGCAACGGATCAACCGGACCCACGAATGCAAACGATGCGGCCCTAAAGTTTCGCCGAGTCAGCGCCGACAACCAGGAAAGGCGGGCGGCGCAGGACACTGAAAGCGCGACGCCGACCTGAACCAACCCAATCAAACGGCGTTTTCCAAACGAGGATCCAAATGCTGAACATCAACACCAACATCTATTCGCAGACTGCACAGACGAACCTGAGCAGCACCCAGAATGCGCTGTCGCAAGCGATTAACCGCCTGTCGTCGGGTAAGCGCATCAACTCGGCAGCTGACGACGCAGCCGGCCTCGCGATCTCGACGTCGATGACGGCGTCGATCAACGCATACAACCAAGGCGTCGCAAACGCGAACAACGCCGTGTCGATGGCTCAGACGGCTTCGAGCGGCCTCTCGGCAATCACTGCCAACCTGCAACGCGTCCGCCAGTTGGCCGTTCAAGCTTCGGACGATTCGATCGGCACAGCTGCTCAGGCGAACCTCGATACCGAAGTGCAAGCACGTCTCACGGAAATCACCCGCATCTCCAGCCAAACGACCTACAACGGCATCAACCTGCTCGACGGTACCGCAGGCGCGGCCCTGGATTTCCAGATCGGCGAAAAATCGGGCCAGAAGCTGACAATGGACTTGAGCGCCAAATATGATGCGACGACGCTGACCGTGACGGGCAATACGACAAGCACGGCGAACGCCCAAACCTTGATGGACCAGGTCGATGTCGCCCTCAAAACTGTCAACACCGCACAGGCAACGCTCGGCTCGGACATCAACATCTTCCAGGCAGCGATCTCGCAAACGACGTCGCAGTCCACCAACCTGAACGCCGCAAGCGCACAGATCACCGACGCGAACTTCGCACAGGAAACCGCCAACCTGTCGAAGGCTCAAGTGCTGCAGCAAGCAGGCATCTCGGTGCTCGCGCAAGCGAACTCGATGCCGCAGCAGGTTCTGAAGCTCCTGCAATAAGCGTCCGGTAACACGCCGCGTCACGCATTCAAGAAATGCGTGACGCGGCCGTCAATATAGAAGCCAAAGAAAGAATGCTTACCCGAGGGCCCACCTTCAGGTAAGCATTTTGTGCATCGCACGGTACAGCATGCGTGCCCGGCCAACGCGCCCGGCGCCGCACTTTTCACCAGACGGAGTCCTCGATGTCGACGACGAACATTTCCAGCACTACGAGCAACAGCGCACTGATGCAGGCGGCGCAGTCCATCATCAGCGGAGTGACGAACTCGACGACAGACACGTCCGCCCTCGTTTCCGCAATGGTCACGGCCAAGACGGCCGCGCAGAGCACCCAGCTCGCGAACCGGCAAACCCTGGACAACACCACACTGTCGGCCATCGGCACGCTCAAGTCGTCGCTGTCGTCGCTGCAGTCGGCACTGTCCGGCCTGTCCGACGGCTCCGCGCTGGCGAAAACCACGGCCACCGCAAGCGGCAGCGGCCTGACCGCCACCACGGCGACGGGCTCGGTCGCCGGCAGCTATTCGATCGCCGTGACCCAGGTCGCCACCGCGCAGAAGCTCGCACTAAACACCGGCGTGGCATCCACCGCCCAGATTGGGACTGGCAACCTCACCATCACGCTCGGCAGCAACGCGCCGATGACGGTCGCAGTCAATTCCGGCAACAACACGCTTGCTGGAATCGCCAGCGCGATCAATTCCGCGAGCGGCAATCCCGGCGTGACGGCCACCGTCGTTACCGGCGTCGATGGCTCGCATCTGGTACTGACCTCGAACGTGACCGGGGCGGCAAATACGATGAAGATCTCGACCGATTCGACTGACGGGCTGACCAGCATCGCGACCGTCGACAGCTCGGGGGCCGCAACGAACAACTACACCGAGAAAAGCACGGCACAGGACGCAAAACTCACGATTGACGGCACCAACGTCCAGAGCGCCAGCAACGCGATCACCGGTGCCATTACAGGCGTGACGCTCAACCTCGCGGCCGCGTCCGCTGGCACCACCCAGACGCTCACGGTTGCGTCGGACACCACGTCCGCGACGACTGCGATCAATGCGTTCGTGTCGGCGTACAACTCATTCGTGGGCACGGCCTCGTCGCTCTCAAGTTTCGATTCGACGGCGACGGCCGGCAGCCAAGGCGGCCCACTGTTCGGCGACTCGATGCTGAGCTCGATTACCAACACCCTCGCGACGACCATTTCGAAGGGCGTGACGAGCGGCGGCAGCACCGTGAGCCTGAGCGCGCTCGGCATCAACCTGCAACCGGACGGCACGCTGAGCGTCGACAGCGCAGCATTGTCGAAAGCCCTGACGAACAACCCCGCAGCGGCCGCGACCGCTTTCAACGCGACGAACGGCGTCGGCGCAGTGCTGAACAACAGCATCACGTCGTATCTGCAAAGCGGCGGCATCATCGATACGCGCGTCACTGCGCTGAACAAAGATCTTGCCGACGTGAAGACCCAGGCAACGGCGCTGCAGGCGTACACGAGCCAGCTCACCGATCAGTACAATGCGCAATTCACCGCGCTCAATACGCTGATGGCGCAAATGCAGAACAACTCGCAATATCTGACGCAACTGTTCGGCGGCACCAACAGCGCCGGCGCGCTCGCCACCAACAAGTCGTAAAGGCATAAAGGGCCGACCGGATGCATCGCGCCGCTCGGCACCTGTGAAATGGCACTGGAGCGATCATCCCGATGGATCAACCCACCTTGCTTGCCCGCGTCTGGGAATTGACGCAGGCAATCGAACATGCCGCAACGATGGCGGACTGGTGTGGCGCAGCGCATCTCGTGGAAACGCGCTCGCCACTACTGATGTCGCTGAACGCGTCTCAAACGCCCGATGCACTGGCCATCA
>JAOZJS010001429.1:0-10580 GCA_025882695.1 Amerodectes protonotaria | reverse complement strand
TCATTTATTTCCATGGTGCTCTCCACTGTCCACATGTCAATCGGCCAGTATGGATTGTCCGAACAAGACAGACAGAGACAAATACTCGCGCGCATATAACCACAATGTGGTGCAATCCCAAAAGAATTAACGCCCTAACACTTTATTTTAGCTGGCCAGCTTTCTGGCGATAATCCACCACCAATTGTCCAGTTTGGAGCTTCTTGCTCTCGGCACATTTGAATGATGATGTTCGTGTTGGCGAGCTAACATGATGATTCAAAACAATCAAGGTGAGAGAGAGCAAATGGTTAATTTTGTGGCCTGAAATGAAAAATTGTTCTTTACCGCCGAACGCACAGGTAAAACTATGATGTGCGTGTACGTAGTATGTGTTTAGACCAGGGGTGAGCAACCGGCGGCCCGCCCATTAAAAATTTTTGGTGCGGCCCACCAAGCGCATCACACACATTGTCATAAGAGACGAAGCTCTAGTCCTCTCTTTCTCCCTCTCTCTAATTGGTCAAATGTGATGATTTGACACGATGACGAGACACAAACCAACACTATAAACAGGGGATGGAAAGCGTGCAGCTTTAACCAGCCAGCCAGTACCAGTGTCTGTGCTTTGTTTGACCAGCCTATAACAACCGTTCTCCCCTCTCTGATTGGTTCAGCGATGATGATTTGACCTGATGACTAAACACACTATAGGTTGCCCACCACTGTATTGGTTCTGTGAAGAGTAGGCGGTCCCCGAGCCAACAACAAGATGATTTGATGCCGTCCACATACACCATGACAACTTGTCGTTAGCAACACTTTGTAAATTGTTATTGTGTAAGCTATGGTGGTGGTGGTGGTCAGTATTGTTCCAATATTGATAATCGTACTTATACTAATACTAACGATGATCATAATAATTTCAAAATCGAGTGTGAGAGAGAGCTTAATCCAGTGTCGGCCGGCAGACAAGAATGTAAGACAAACACACACACGACCAAGAAGACGAAGATTGGTGGTGGTGATGGTGGAAATGGGAGACAAACGGAACATTAATCACCGTGTGTTGGACCAGCCAAAAATCATTGTTGGTGGCTTTGCCATTTCTGACATATCAAAGGGCCCATAAATTTTGTATATCGCCCCTCTCCTCTCTCTTCTCTCTCTCCTTTCTCTCTTGCTTTCTGAACATCACATCATTTATGAACGTCTCACCTATTTTGTCCCCTCCCTTCCTTCCTTCCTTCCCGTTTTTCTCCGTAACATATTATACGATTGAAATTTATAGATTTTACACATCTTGTTTTCAATCACTTTTTTAAAACACCCTGTACTTGGACAGTGGACCTGTGTGAAGCAGGCTGTGTCGTTACTAGTGTGGTAGTGGGTGGAGCTAAAATGTATTGAATGTAGCAAATACGGTGCGGTGCTCGCGCTCGTTTCAGTGTGTGTGTGTGGGTGGGTCAAATGTGTCAAATTCAATGTAGCAAAAAGCTATTGTAGCTATTGTAGCTGTTTCTGTTACTGTTGCAATTGATTTTTTTTTCGCTGTGTGGGGGCGTGGATAATCTCTCACCTCTACGGTAATTATTATTGCCATTGTTGTTGTTGTTGGCTTTGTTAGCAGCCGCCGGTGTTTGCCGGCTCAATAAGGCACGCAATCGATAATGTTTGCATATTCTTCTCAAATGTCTACAAAGATGATTATGGACAGGAGGAGGAGGCGTTGTTGTAGCTGTTGTAGTAGTTGTAGCAATTTTATTAGTCGTTGTTGTAGCAGTTTTCGTTGATGTCGCTGTTGTAGTCACACTACTATTGTCATTTTCCTTCTTCTTTTGGGCGGAGTCCACCTTGGCCACGCCTTCATGGGCGGTGCTCGGAAGTTGCTTTGTCTTACCACCACCTTCTTCTTTGTCGCCGTCCTCACAAAGACTAGATTCCCCTTCTTCTTGTACGACTTGTTGTTCATCATTGTTGCACGATGATGTAATAATTGTGTTCACACCAGAAATGGTCACCACGGATGTTGATGTCACCGTTGTGGCCGTCTCATGGATCACATCATCATCATCATCATCACAATTTTGTGGGCGTTGTTGTTGTTGTTGACCATTCAAACGATCATCATCATCATCATCATTGTCCATATTAATATTTTTTGATGCTTGTTGTGGGCGAGGGTCAACCTCCACCTCCACCTCCACCACCATCTCCTTCTCCTCCTCTTCCTTTGCCACCTCCATTTTAGAATTTCCATCAACATCAATGTTGGTGGTGTTTTCCTTTATTTTGCGTTGATCTTCTTCTTCTTCTTCATTGTCTTGTACTTTGGTTTCATCCATTGTTGTTGCCGGCTGCTTATTGGCCGTTGTTGGATGATCCGCATCATCATTTGTATGACCACCACCACGACGATTATCATCATAATCCTCCGGATTTGGATCACCATCACCATCTTTGGTGTCCATAACTGCCGTTATTTTGTCGTGGGTGTTGCAAGGCACTATTGACTCACTAGTATCATCATCATCGTCGTTGTCGATGTTGCTGTTGGCTTGTTGGTGGTGTTGATTATTGTCATCATCATCATCATCATGATGATCACCATTTACACTGGACATCTTTGCCGCCGCCGATGTTGTTGATGGCTTGGATGAATCATCATCATCCATATTTTCTTCAATCAAATTATTATTAATATTAGATTTATTAATTATCACCAATGATGTGGTCGTAGCATCATTATCATTACGGTGATCCACATCACCATCACCATTATCATCACCATCGTTGTGGTCCTCGGTATCTATAGCCGCCGCCGTTTCCGGTGATCGATGTTGCTGTGATTGCTGTGGCTGTTGTGATTGCTCCGAACAAGAACAACAATCATCATCATCATCATCGTTATCCTCGTCCTGATCATGGTCGTCGACTCTTAAATCCATATCCAAATCTGTATCACCTGGATTATCGTTGTCGTGGTGGTGGTGGTTCGGAATCATCGTCGATAAGATCGAAGATGAACATCCGCTCAAAATCTTATGATCAATAAATTGTATTATATCCGATAATTGAAAATCACGTGAACAATTGCCACAAGTCAATGTATCTTGATGATGGTAATGATCATTAAACGATGTTGAGCAAATATCCGTTGTGGGCGGAGCACGAGAAGAAGGAGGAGGAGGCGGAGCAAGTAGAGGGAGTAGTAAATGATTATGATTGTTTGTGAATCCATCACCCGGTAGTAGTAGTTGTTGCTGTGATCTTGGGGGTGGTTGCCGGTTCTCGCGGTTGGTGGCGGTGACGATGTTGTTGTTGTTGTTGTTTAGGGAACGGATTTTCCGGACGGACGGTCCAGGGACATAGGTTTCAGTGGTCAGGGTTGTGGTGGTGGAACTATGGTTCTGGTGGTGGTGGTTGGATCCGCCTAGTTTGCGCACCTTGCACCTTGTTTGGTGTTGTTGTTCGGGGTATTCCTCATCATCAACAACATCAAAAGCAGTGGCTGGATGGTTTTTGTGGTTTTTGGTTTTGGTTTTGGTTTTATTGTTTTTCGGGTATTTCGGGTTGTTCGGGTATTTCGGGTCGGTTATCCAGAATATACATTTGAAGAAGAAGAAGAAAAAAAATAAAAAAAAGAAGGGGGTTTTTTACTAATTTTGCTACAATTTTGCTACAATTTTTTCGGTTTGGTTTGGTTTGGTTCACACGCAGAATCAGAAGAGAGAGAGAGCGGAAAAGGAAACAGAAACAGACAGACAAACACAGCAAGACAGATAGAACGAGCGAGAGAAGATTTAAACAACTTTACACGTATAAACACAACTTTACACGTACAAACACAATTTTACACGTATAAACAACTTCACACGTATAAACACACAAACACAAACACACAAATCACAATCATTCACAAGAACATCTGGAGAATGCGCACCAATCCAACAAACAAATCCACAAAATCCCACTAACACTAATGATGATGATGATGATGCTTCTGGAGTGGCCGCGGTCCGAGTGGTCCCAACAGACAGACACACACACACACGCTGGCGAGCCAAGAACTAATCAAACTAATCCATATGTGTGATGGCCCCAAAAAAGGCCCCAAGAAGAAATACCAAAAAATGACCAAAAAAAGTTTGACGCGTGACTAGTGTTAACTACTACTAGTGACTAGTATTACTTGTGGTGTGTGTGTGTGTGCGCGCATTGCATCTCCAAAGCCAAAAAGTCAAAAAGATGAAAATGACGAAAACTGGACGGCCAACAAATTGGCCAACAACAAAATGGTGGTACAAACGATGGTGTGTCTGCGTGTGTGAGCGCGCGCATGTGGTAGCTTCGGCTGCTGGATGGTCCACTGACAAATTTAGGTCAACCGGATGACCAGTGGGCGATGATCATACGCAACGATTTTTTGTGTGTGTGTTGCGCACATTCAGCTAGCTAGGCCCCCGTAAGATCTCAAAGCGAGCAAGCGAGAGAGCGACAGACAACGATTAGCAGCAGCAAGTGTGTGTGTCCGTACAACAATAAAGTAATCAGTCATATTACATGACGAATCGATGTTGTAGTTTTTTTACCCGGTCCCAGTTCTGGACCTAGCCATGGTCAGTTCCTTGGACCACAGGATCCACAGGATCCGTGATTGGTGGTGATTCAAACTACGCACAAAAAAACAAGCGTGTGCGTATGCGCGCGCGACAATTATAAGCGATAATTTTTTTTTCGCTTTGTTCCTGGAAAGCGTGCGCGTTGGCGCAAACGATTCGTTTTCAATCAAATAACACTCTCTCTCTTGAATCCAGAGGATACTACTAAATGAAATGATATTAATAAATGATTGCGCTGGCCAACGAGATTGGTCTGGACACTCGCACACACACTGGACACACAGCGCAATCATCATCATCATTCATCATAATGGTTTTTGGCTATGGAAAACTTCGGTGTGTGACAATACGACGACGATATACAATTGGGAATCCGCTGCAGAAACAGAGCGAGCGACCAGGGAGGAACGTAAACTGGCCAGTCGTCGTCGTCGTCGTGGTCCAGTTTTCAATGATCGATCGATCTTGATCTGTCGATAGGTGCTTTACATCCCAACACCAACACACTGGCACACTCGCACACACAAGATGATGTGCAGAATAAGAATAGGCTTTGGCGTGTCACACACACAGTCAGTGTGTGTATGTATAAGCTCATTGACAAATCACGATGGTTTTGGTGTTATCCAACCAAACCTAGCCTAGCCTAACCTAGCCAGCCATAGCCAAAGCCAAAATCCATCCACCAGATTCTTCTTCTTCTCCCTTTATCAAAAAACAACAATCCTGGCCTGGTGTGCAAGGTTTTTCCCATAGATGGACAACTACGTTGTTGATGTTGATCCTGGTTGTGTAACACAACAAAAAACAATGCGTGTCCGAGAGAATACCAGCCAATCGAAAGGATGTGGATGATACAACCAGCCAGCCAATAACAACACTGGAATGTTGTGGACATACACAACAACAAAACAAAACAATTGAAGCAGACAACCAAACTAACTAACCGAACCGAACAACCGAATTCGACCAGGATAGACCAGGATACGCGGCGTCGGCTTGCCAAGGATAGAAGATTCGATCGAGAAATAATAATAATAATAATAATCTTTGGTCAACATTCAATGATCATTATCCACAATGGCATAATATATGGCATAATATAATACACATGCACACACAGAGAGAGACAGGAAAACCAATGGATACTCTCGTTCTCTGGCTGGCTCCCTTGGTATCCCTCTCTCGTCGCGTCCAGACATTTGTTGCGCCTGGATGTCTTGCTTGCGCTTTTGGCTTGTTGGCTTGTTTGGCTTGGCAGTATCCATGCACATGCACACATGCACACACATTTTTTTTGATGATAAAACTCAATGATGATGATGATGTTGGTGTATCCGGCTATCCGAAACCGTTTTTAATACACCATATAATAAACGGTCACCAACCCTGGAAACTAAGCTAACCAGCCAGCCAATCAGCCTGCGTCAACCATTCCAGCCAACCAACCAGCGCCAATCTATCCTAACCTAGCCAACCAACCAGCCAACCAAGATGGATATCTTCCATGTTTTTTCTGGTGTCCAAGTAATACAATCCATCAATTGTGTGCAAGTGTGTGTACAGCACAAGTGCCTGTATAATGGGAGTTTGCCAGCAGCCAGCAGCAGTTTTGGCTGCGCTCAAATTTCCGAGCCAAACTGAAGCCAAGCCAAGCTAACCTAACTAGCTAGTCTAACGGTTAGACTCTAACCTAACTTGGCCGCCACCATCCAAATATAACTTTTAGGAATTTTAACGAGCGATTCTTCTTCAAGAATTCTGGACACACACAAGCTGTGACTACACAAAGCTCTTACGTCGCACCATTTCCTTACGTTGTGCGTGCGTGGACAAAAATGGACTCAAAATGTTCAGAACCAACGTGTGTTCAATGACCTTTCACCGTAGAGTGTAGAATCCTAAGGGCGCGAGCACACGCACGCACATTTTCCCATCAACCCCTGGAGAATGGCGGCCAGAACTTGGCTTCGGCATCCACGGGTGATAACCGATTGAAGAGGATGTGCAACAGTTGATGTTGTACTGCTGCTGATGCTGCCGTTGTTGGTGTTGGTGGCGGATTGGACGCACGAGGATTCTTCGCCAAGATAGACCGAGAGAGTGAGAGCTTGGTGTGCGCGCTTCACCTAAAAATAGCCCCTTGCGCGAGCCATCAACTGGGTGAAACACACAGCACAAACGGAGGAGAGAGAGAATCCGCGTCGTACATGGATTCCGTCTTGCCATCCACACGGCACCCGACGGCATCGTATGACTCCCACCGAATGCAATAGCCGCCCGGGCGTATGCCCGTCTTTCAGCTTAGCTTAGCGCGCCCAACATCCTCGACATCAACATCAGGATCATCATCAGGATCATCTGTATGGCAATAAGAATCCGTCTTGTCGAGATGATGGAATGATGAGGGGGCCAGTGTGTGTGTGTGCGGGTGTGTACAGCAAAAATTTTTAAATTATCTTCGTCTTCGTCTTCACCACCACACGAATAACTGTTGTTGTTGCCAGTACCGACATTGGCGGGCGCGAGCGCGGGCGCCATATCATTTTTGAAGACATTGAAGTGCCCAGTTGGCCACTTCCCAATTGGCCCAATAAACATTCTTTCACTCACACTCGCTCTCTCGCTCTCTCTCTCGCCCAACCAACCATCCAACGATTTTTTTTGTTTTTCGTGTGACGAGCCAAGAATGTTCTCGTGTTGTTCTCTCGCTTGTTCTCTTGTTCTCTTATTCTTGTTTTTTTTCCAATGTTTGCAATCTATCCTGCTCAATCATTCTTCTTCCAGCCACAGCAGCAACAGCCACAACGAAGACGAAGAAGAAGAACAAAAAGAAATCTCTTTTAGAAAGCTAAAATTAGTGGCGAAGATCGAGAGTGTATGCGAGAATATCAGATATTTACACAAACGAATGCCATTCTGTGATCTGTGTAAGATTCTCGAAGTTAGTCGTTGCCAGTGCCAGTACCAGTCAGTCAGTTTTCCCTTGCACATATTGATTATAAAGGCAACCAGCGAGCGAAAAAAAATAGCAGAGAGCCAAATGGCTCCCCGGCCAATTTGGGCGCCATTGAATGACGCCATTGGACATCGCATGGTGAAAGCATATTCTACACCACCGAGAGATCGGTGTGTGGATGTGGATGTGGATTCTTCTGGCTTCCATTGCGGATGATGGTAATGGTGCTATTTTCGGACATGAATTTATCATTTCAAACATTTTCCAAAAGCAATAGAGAATTGGCTTGCTTGCTTGATTCCTCGCTCGCTTGCTTGCTTGGTGTTGGTGTTGGTATGTTTGGTATTGTGTGCTCTACCCGAAAAAACCATGATGATGATGATGAAACAGAAGCCAGCAAGCAAGCCAGCCAAAAGAATTAGCCAAAAGACCGACATTAAGCGGCGGTAAGGCGGGCGAACACAGATCAAATCTCTTCAGGCAGCAGCAGCTGCCAAATAAACCACCACCATCTTCGCCACCAACATCAGCAGATGCACATGCACACGGTATCCCAAAGTTTAGGTCAAGTTTCTTCGGCTTTCAAAGTGGCGTTTTCTTGGTTGCAATCCGACATCCACATTTACCAAGGGAAAACCCAGAAAGCCAAGCCAACCTAACCAAACTACGACGCAACATCAAACTTAAACCCCAGCGCGAGAGAACAAGACGAGAAGCGAGAAAACCGAGAGAAATACCATTTCTTCACGCATACACAAACATTCTCGGGCATTTCTTTTTCAGGTCGGAGGCCAGCGAGACGAAAAGGAAAGGCAAAAGGCCGCATCGAGGCCAAAGTGCACTCGCAGGTCTTTTTGTTTGGATGGTGGCGAAATCTTGACCGTGAAAGATGGACAAAGAAAAACACATCCCGAAATTTCCTTCAGAACCCCTGAATGTCCCTGAAACACCACCCTGATGGTAGTACCCTGAAACACCCTGATGGTAGCACGCGAAGGTCAACCGGGAACAATGGACAACGGTGGTCGGCCGGACGGTCCGACCATGTTCCCTTGCGATGCGCGGTAACCTTCATATTGACCGTGATGGTCGAAGGTTACCAATGCTCTCCAATGTCACACAGGCACATACACGGGCACATTGCATTCATATTCGTATTCATATTGGCGCATGATGCGTGATGGACGATGGTGAATGTTTCCCAAAGATTTTTCGTTTCGTTTTGTCGTTACCATTCATTCATTCATGTTCCCCACTTCTGTCTCGCTCACCCTGTATTTTGTGATTGCATAATATTTGACCAACAACCAAAAAAATCGTTTGCATTGCACTTCAGGTATAAAGAGAAAAGGTGCAGCGCGCGCACACACACATCAGCACAACCTGAAAGCCAAAGATGCAAATCGGCTCAAGGAGAATGGTGACACGAAATTGGTTCCCATGCACCTTGGCCATCACAAGAGAAGCAACCTAACGCAGTCAAGGTAAGCTTAACCTGGACCCGAGAAGAAGAAATTGTGTATTGTGACAACCTGAAAATGTCCCCTTCCCCCACTACTACTAAACGGTGGATTTTTCCAACATCCATTTCTTTGGTCTTCAAGTGGAACTTGCTCTCTCTCAAGCGAGTGCGCTTGTGTTGATCCTTGTGTGGACTGCGTGTGTGTGCGCGAGGATAAGCGCTTGCCCCAAAGAATCTTGCACACCAATACCAGTGCGACCGACCAGGCGACAAACAGACCAACACACGGAGAGAGAGAGAGGAAGATTGCTGTGTGCAAACACCAACATCATCGGCACCAACAACATCTCATTGAGATTCGATGATGAATTTTTGGCTTTGCTCTGGATTTGGATGTGGTATTTGGAAACCAACCAACCAACCAGAGAACCAGCAAGCCAGCTAGCAAGCCAGCCAGCAAGCACCAATGGCGACGATAACCACACATTTGGCCAGAAGCTCAACATTACGACAAACACACACACAACCATCATGGATAGAGATATGGCGATGGCTAGAGACGAAGAGACCACCACCATAATATTTAGACCAGAAAAGCCAAAAGTCAAGAGAGATAGAGAGAGAGAGAGAGAGAGAGAGAGAGAGAGAACGAAAAAAAATGGGCAAATCACATTATTATTAATTTAGTTACAGGCTATTTGTGTGTAGTATTATTATTATTAATATTTCCAATATAAGTTTGGTTGGCTGGTTGGTTGGTTATGGTGCCCTGGCTGCTGATAAAAATCGCCAAATCAAACATCGCAAATATCCATCAACCATCAAGTATCCACCATAGAACTAGCCTAACCAAAAATATGAAATTGGTTGCCATCTCTCTCTCTCTCTCGCTCTGGTTCTCTTGTGGTTGTGGCTTATCTTGAGAGGTTCACCAGCTGCGGTATAGAGTGTGTATGTATGTGGTGTGTCTCAATTATCACCAAACATAGCGACTAAACTGTTCAATAACCAACAGAGAAGAAGAAGAAGAAGAAGAAGAAACCAGAAAACCTTGTAAACCAGAAAGCCAAAGCCAAACACACACGGAGAGAGGCGCGAGATAGGGGCAAGAGATGTGGGAGAAAAGCAGGAAATCTAATCGCATCACCACGAATGGGCAATAGGCAACAAATTGGACAAACACGCACTCAGGCACACACGCCTACACGTACACGCCCATTAAAGCGTTGGCCAACCAAAAAAAATTTTTTAACCCCTCCTCCTCCTCCTCGAGAGCTATGGGGAGCGAGAGAAAGCGACCAATCAGAAAGCGACAACAGCGACAGCAACAACAAAAGAGAAATGTGGGAGTGTGCGCACGTGTGGCCATAAATTTACGTTATGGCCGATATCAAACGACAACGACATCAACCGGACAGGTACAAACAACCTAAACTGACGTGCGGCGTCCAGAAAACAACGAAACCGAAAAAAAAACATGTTGATCCGATAACCTATCCTAACCTAACAACTGTTGTGACAGGTGTGTGTCGCTATCTTGCCGAATCTCGATGCCAGT
>JAOZJS010001428.1:0-10582 GCA_025882695.1 Amerodectes protonotaria | reverse complement strand
TTACTATTACTATTCTCGAACAATATTGCTTTAGTGTGTTTTTATTTGCAATTTATTTTCCACACACTTTCTAATGAAGCCATATTGGAACTTTGTCTTTCTCTCTCTCTCTCTCTCTATAAGTCCAACCAATGGTCAATGAGAATGTATCACCGTGTGTATGCGTGGGTGGGTGTGGGAGTGGGCGTGGGTAAAATTGGAATGTTGGACCAAAAAGCTCAAGATCTTGCTCCTGGACCAAGAGGAGAAATTCCGAATACAAGCTGGATGGCCATTATGATGATCATCATCATAATATATTGAACATTAATTAAGATTATAAGCACAATGGGTCCATATAATTATAATCGATGGTTACATCCATCCATAATAATGATAATAATAATAAGAAGAATCATCATCGACTGCCCAGAGCACGGTGGCGATGGCCGCTATCGATACTACTATCGTAATCATCGTTAGAACGATAGTAAGACTCTGGAGGATGCTAATGGTTTTTTCGCTGGCTCTCTCTCCCTCAAGTTATCATTAACTCCTCCTCCCTCCTGGCTCCACTATATAAGTTGTCGTTGTAGTTGTTGTGTGTATTATCATTCTCTTTCAATTATGAAAAAAATGTACAACCCTTTTCTGCTGTGTGTGTAGTGTCATGTCTCGTCATCGTCACAAATCATCACAATGAACCAATCAGAGAGCAGAACGGTCGGCTTATAGGCGTACACTGTTACACACTATTACGCTGTCACACACTGGTTACACTGGTTATAGCTGATCGCTTTTCAACAGCTTATAGTGTGCGACTCGTCATCAGGTCAAGGCATCACATTGGACCAATCAGAGCGAGGACAACGGCTCTTATAGGCGTATACGCTAGTACACTAGTATACTGGCTGGTTGAAGCTGATCGGTTTATAGTGCACACAAAATTGCCAGACAGGCTGTATTTGTGTTCAAATCGAATGTGGAATCTGAATGGATGCAAAAACTAATTATGATTCTAGTTGGTTGATTCATAATAATTTAAATATTTATTAGTATCCACCAACACCACCACCAGTGGTGTAGTGGAGAGGCAGGATTCTCTAAGTGGATCCTGCATAGTAATAGACAGGATTGATAGATAGAATTCAAACAGGATCTTGATATTCAAGCAGCATTCTGCGCCCAGCACCATGGTAATATCATGGTTGGCCACACTTGGTTGGTTGGTCGGATGGATGATGATGATGGTGTACCCTAAAGCTTGATTTGTTTCAATCAACATCCGCATCATTATTCACAATGATGGCTGAAGAGAAAATTCAAGACGAACGAATGATTCAAACGAATTCGCGAATCGCTCGAAATGCGCTTTTCCAATTGAAACTGAAACTGAAACTGAACTTTGCACGAGAAAAAAAATGTAGAGATATATTGCCTCAAGGATCTAGTGTTCGTTTCCATCATATTCCATTGGTAGGGGATTCCATCCATTTCCAATGTTGATAATAATAATCCCCTTGCAAACAAGGGTCCACACACACACACATACAGAGGGCGTACGGTACTACTAATCGTGCGGATGCGTGTTGAATGCAGCAGCAGCCGCAGCCGCCGCATCCATATTCTTCGCTTCTTCTCAAAGGGAAAAGGAAGGGAGCAAGCAAATTTCGCCGTGGGAATCCACCACCACACCCCCACATGGCACACACGCCCCACACACATAGTGTACACACACCCACACATGCTTATGCATTACGGGCATTACGAGCCCCCACGCGCTCCCGTAATTATAATCGGTTTTAATTCTGGCCAATGATGATGATGCTTATGATTCTGATTCTGGCGGTGGTACCGAGTGGTGATGGTGTGCATATGCATTAAATAAGCGACTTATATTAATAATAAATAATCCATTGTCCTATTGCATTATTATTATGCAATTGAAGTCGATGATGCTATGCTGTGTGTGTGGCACATCAAACGGCGGGATAGGCATACCGCGTTAGGCACACACGGATAGGTGGGCTGCTGATGCTTTCAAGGTGATGAACGAAACGAAAAACGAAACGAAAAATGGAAACCGAAAAAAATTTTTGTTTCCAAGAAATCTTGGATTAAATTGGCGCCCGAAACAAAATAATAATGGAATCAATATTACATCCTCGGATGCGGATGCGAAAAACTCATTGCAAACAACATTGAATCCAAGTAATCAAATCAATATTCATCATTTGCCCCTTAGAATATTCCAGGAATGTGATGTTCCAGGAACAACGCCAAGAGTGTGCCAAAGCGCAAGCATCCAACATCATCGTCTCACTTGCTCTGCTCTGCTCTGGTTGATGTTCCCAAAATGATGTCGTAAGTGCGATGCGGTTGTATATCCGCATCCAACGATATGATGATGATGATGATGATGATTAAGTGATCCGTGAAATAATAATAATCGTAATAATAATAATAATAATCATTATCATCTGGCAAATGGCATCGATGCCAGGATCGAGGATCGCAGTGGTCGTCCTCATCCTCACCATCATCATCATCATTCTACTAGGTCCTAGAATCCTACACGGATTCTGATGTTGTTGGTGTGATGTGATGTGATGATTTCACCATCTGCATCTTATCATCATCATCATCATTATTTCATGTTAGGCAATTCCCAAAGATATTAAAGAGAGCGAGAGAGCGAGAGAGCGAGAGAGCGAGAGAGCGAGAGAGCCAATAAGAGTAGCTTGTAGTACTTTTGTGTGTGTGTGTGTGTGTTGGGCGCAAATGGATTTCCATTTCCATTTACATTTCGGTTTCACTTCACTCCATTCATTCATTAACGAAGATTGAGAATCTGCTGAAATCACACACACACACACACATTTGCAAACAAGAATCCTGTGTGAGTGTGTGTGTATGTCTACAAACGAACTTTTCAATTTGTCAATGGTGCACCTTATTTTTTCGGTGGTGGCTGAACCAAACCAAACCAACAACACACCGCGGGTGCTGCCGGGTGCGTGTATTTGCATCCTAGTTCATTCATTCCTCCTCTTGGCTTGGAGGACGATGGTTTCAGTGTTTCAGTGAAACCAGAAAAAAAATTTAATTGCTTACAGAATCCTGAATCCTGAATCCAGAATCCTGAAGAAATCAGTTGATCGGAACCAAACGAAAAAAAAACGAGAATCAAAAGCGAAATCTTTACAGCCTCTCGCTCTCTCTCGCTCTCTCCCGCTCACTGATCCCAAAAACAAATAATTTAAATGTATTTTGCTTGTACAAACACAAGCACACACGCACACACCAAGACAAAAACCATGATGCAGCCCCAAGCCCCTCCCCAATACGCCTACTGAAAGTATATTCATACGCGCATAATAATGAGCGCACAGTGAACACAATTGGCTGGATTTGTTTGGTTGGCTGCTGTTGGGGGATGTTCTACAGACTGGGACACAACACACAGACGAACACAAGCACACAATACACAGATACACAAAATCTTCCGCCCATACACAGTGACAGTTTTGCGACTACACAAATCTCACAATCTAACTGCAGCAAGCTAGAGAGCGAGAGCGAGAGGGAGGATCCAGAGAAGAGAGTGTATTGTTGTATGGTGACCAACCATTGGAAAGCGAACATAATAAACTAAACTAAACATTTGTAATAAAAATTAAATTTATAAATGTCGGGCGACAAACTCTGTGTGTGTTGGCTCCCGAAAAAAATGGAACACGCCTTCGAGTCGAATGGGCGTAAACATTGGAATATTTTTTTTTAGTTTTTTAGTTTTATTTTTTATTTTTATTTTTATTTTCATTTCATTTTTTCGGGCCAAAAAGTTCCAAGCGTTCAACTTTAGAGTATCCACAATGGAATTGGCTGTTGTTGTTGTTGTTCCAATTGGAACAACAAGAAAAATATTGACCAACCCGAAAGAGCCGAGAGAGAGCCGAGCTCGAGCCCGAGAAAAATTTCAAATTTCGGATCCGAACAACAACAAAAAAAAAATCCAGCAAAAAAAATAGATAGCGATAGATAAATAGAACCGAGATAGATATGTCATGTAGTAATAATAATCATCATTTGAGATGTTTCGGGCACACACACACACACATTTTGGATGGAACCTAACCATCATTCTACTACCAGTGGTGTATCCTTCAGTGGTGTATCCTTTGAAGGGCTCACATGGTCCACAATCGGATTAGGGTGCAATGTTTCCATTGATCAATTGAACAAGACACACACACACACACAGCAATGACAGCTAATGGAACTTAGGCCGACCGACCGACCAACTAAAACCGAAAACAAATAAATGGGAAACGCCATGCTATTCTTATATTCGATTGAGAGAGAGCGAGAGGCAATTTCGAAATAAAATGGAAAACAAAAAAAAAACAAAAAACAAAAATAACGGGATCGAAACTTATGAAAACTTTATCTTGCTTTCGCTGGAGCCTGTTCCTGGAACCCATTTTCCACACACACACAAACAAATATCTGTTAACTTTCAAAGCGAGGGGATCCCGGCCACCATGGCGCCAAGACCTTTGCCTTCGAAAAGCTCAACCTCCTGGGGGGTGGATGGAACGGAACGATTGCTCTTTGGATCCTTCTCTTTTTTGGGTTCTCTCAAACTGGGGATTATTAATCCAATTTATGAGCCATTAATTGTTGGCGTTCACAGTGATGAAGAAAAAGTAGTAGGATCAGGTATCGGTGGCGCCAGTAAAACGATTCCATGGTCCCGATCAAACTATCCGCGGTTCCGTTTGTTTCCAGGAGAAACTTTTGGGAATTAGTTATGGTTCTCTCTCTCTCTCTGGCTTATTATTATTATTATTGTTGTTGCTATAATCATTATATTACATCATCACAAGAACATTCTATCTGTCTTGGATTCTGTCTGGATCGAAGAAGAATTCTCCTCTCAGCACACGCCCCCCCAAAATAAAACAATCAATAGTTATGGCCAACAAAATAATGGTTCACACACAGGATTTGCTTCAAGTGCACTGCACTGCAATGCTCTTTGGAGAAATGGACACGGCCCAAGCGTGCTATCATCATGTTGTGGGCGAGGGTGTGGGCGTCAAGAGCGAGAGAGAGGAAGGAAGGAAGTGCGCTATTATTGATGATGAATTATTGAAATTATTATTGTTGATGCTTGTATCGATGGTATCGATGTTGTCGTTTTCGGGCTATAATTTTCCGGAAATGGCTCGGGAATGGGCCGGAAAACTAAACAGTAGCTAACTAAATAGCGAAATTTATTTTATTTTTAGGAAAAATTTCCAAACATCAATTTCCAACCAACATGTGAAACCACCAAATGTTTTGGTTACCACGATTCGATTCGATTCGATTCTCAATGATGATGAATACTAATATAAAATGGTTTCGAAAGCGGATTTGAGGATTAATGACAGCTGTGAGCTCATTCTGGTATTCTGACTGGCTTCTTTCCCATTTGGCGTCATTTCACACGAGTGCGGTCGCAACCCGCAATTCCCGTAATTCCGTGGTCCGGGATCCACGTCATCCAGTTTACATTGGCTTGGCTTGACTTGCCAGTGAGCGGAGTGAAGAACAGGAATCGTTTCACATCCTCGCATCCTCACGTGGGGAAAAAATGGCCCGCAAAATAATGATATTTCGACGACCAACCTGAACCTGAAGGAGGATTATTATTTCTTCCAGGACACACATTCAGAGCATGATGGTGCGTGTGCGAAAGCGACTGCCTTTCTGTATAATATCCTCTCCTTCTTCTTGTATAATAACCACCATAATAATAATAATAATAATTACAATAAAAACCTTGATTTGAAATAAACCAGAATTCCAGGAACATCTCACATCACTCTTCCTTTTGGATTTTTTGCGGGGATTCCGAGATTCTCGAGAATCCATTATCAACACGCACATGCCATGCTACGAATGCAGACCAGACCTAGCACAGGCAGAATCCAGAGAGAGACCCTGGCACGTCACCAGAAATCATGGTATTAATTTATTATTATCCTACGGTCCCAATACAATCGTCGGGGGGTGTTCCAGGAATCCACAAATCCACAACAAAAAAAATGATTTGCATAAATATGGCCCAATCTGTGTGTGTGTGGGTGTGTATTCGCGGCAATATTTAATAATAATAATAATAAAATATGAATGTTTGGCGTTGTAATATTTTTCTTTTTTTCTTTTTTTAATTAAAATCAAATCAAAATCAAAGTTGGAAATCAATTTCGGGATCCAGATCGTGCACATTTGGCTATGTACTTTGAACGGCTATGTACGGCCGGGGATACACCAAGTGGGTGTGTGTATGTTGCACGTAACAAAAAAAAGTTTGTCGGGATTCTTCAATGATAATTCAAGCATTAAATTGCTTTTTTTCGAGTTTATATTTCTCTTTCAAAAACGTTTTCAACATCAAGAAATCATCGTGATTTGTATCGGGCTGACGAGGCCCTCTCGCGCTCTCGCCCTCAAAGGGTTAAAAGTTTCCAATCATCTCTCTCGTTTTCCCCTCATTTTCGGCCTGTCGATATTGAATGGGGGAGGAAGCCTGCTTGTGGAACGCGGATCAAGGTGGATTCACCACTGTACACTACCGTAGGTGGGTGTAAAATATCCAATAGCAGCGAGAGGGAGAGAGAGAATCCACTCAAAAGTGCCCAAGCACATTGCCATTGCCATTGCACGATGGCAACTTATGAATGAATGAACGCTGGATTCTGGATTCTGCTTGGCTTGTTCCCAAGAACAGGATTTTTATATTAGAATTGGTTCCAATTTCCTGGGGATCTTCTTTCGCTCTCTCGTTTTTTCATTTCGGATCCAGTGTGAGTGTGTGTGTGTGTGTTAGTGTGTGTATTCAACCGAATGAATTCATTATTGGCAAATTAATTTTGGGCCATTCTCCGAACACCAATATTATTGCACACTTGCACTTGCACTCACAGGATTCTCTCCGGATTCTCTCCTGTACACTTTGTGTGTGTGTGTTGTTGGCTATGTGCATGCCTGTGTGCCACGGTAGCCAATGGTAGTCCTGTTTCTCGGATCCAAGTTGTGGATACCTTTGGGCCGAGAATCCGAGAATTCGAGAATCCAGAATCCAGAATACATGCTGCTGCTGCCGCTTCAGCTTTCTGATTGATTCGATTTCCGAATAAATCGATGGCCACCACCAGAAGTACCAGAAGAAGAAGAAGAAGTGGAAAAATGTTTTCCGAGTAAACTAAACTAAATTTTTTTGAACCAAGTTTTTTTTTGGTTGGAACAACCAACCAAACAAGCAAGTATCGAGACAAACATCCCGAAGAAATGATTGGAAGAAATCGAGTATTTTTTCTTCGTTTCGTTTCGTTTCGTTTCGTTTTTTGATTTGGATTTCTCCCGAAACTGGTGGAAACACCAAAAATCAATTTGTCCAAAGTGAGTGTGCAAGTGTGCAAGTGTATCAGTGAAACATGGTTTTTTGGTTGCGTGTCTTGTACGGCGTGGAGGTTTTCTGGAATCGAATTAGATCTGAAACCAAAATTCTCGCCTCCGACAGACAGAAACTTTGTAGGAGAGAGGGGGAGAGGGGGACCAGGGAGAATCCTACACACACGACAACATCAATTCCAAACCGGAAACACATAAAAAAGTATTTCCGGAAAAAAAAATTCGGAAAAAAATATTTTGCCCATTTTGCCGATAGATGGCGCCACCGGTCCAAACAAATTTGAAAAAATAAATTTTCGGGCACAAAACCAGACAACCGGACATAGATCGAAACGACAACGACGACGACGAATTTGATGATGATGATGGCGGTGGTGGTATTGGTGGTGGCAAAGAAGCACATACAATTTGATGGCCAACAAATTCAAAACCAAAAACGCGAACCAAATCAAGCTCTTCGTCTTGTTGCAACTGCGCGCCCAAATTGGTCTCGTTTAATATTCTTCTTCGTCGTCGTCGTCGTCTTCGTCGTCTTCTTCTCTAGCCCATGGCCAATGCTTTTCCATTCCCAAGTATATGTCTGCTGTGTGCTTGTGTGTGTTATTGGCTGGCCTTCTCCTTCTCGCTCTGTCTCTCACTCTCTCTGCCTGTACCAATGGTCTCCTTGATGCATTAGTTTGGTGGTAGGCTTACAGTGGTCGTCGTCATCGCCGTCGTATGTCGTAGTTTGGTTGCAATTTGGCTGGTTAGTTGGTGCATAGTTAGTTCCGTCGTGGTTCCAATCTTGCTCCATTGCACACACATGCACACCAAAGCCCATTTCCATTGGCTAAGTGTGTGGCTTGTCTGCTTGCTTGCTTGCGTGTGTGTATGTCACCACATTTACCCGAATCCTAGACTGAACACTACTAGTGAAACTTTGTCTTCGTGTCTAAAATTCTTGAATTGAATTTTGTTTTTTATTTTGGTTGGTTATGATTCTTCTTCTTTGAAAATCTTCGATTTATCATCCACACACACACACTCACGCACACATATCCGGTTCCACATTCATCATCATTCTGAAGCAAGCAAGAATCCAGCAGGATCCATCATCGATCAGCGCTTGCTGAGGAATCGAATATCGAATCGAATGTCGAATGGCTTTGGGATGATGGCCCGAGTAAGTTGTTTTGTCTCATTCTCTCTCTTGCTCTCGATCTCTCTCTCTCTCTCATTCCCTTGGATTCTGATGTTCCATGGTCCATGTGGATCCTGGTGAGGGCCCACCGGAAATCGCTGTCGGTGTAGCTAGCCCTGAACGTCCGCATGTTGACGGACGGACGGTATATGATTGGTGTGAACGGGGACACCTCTAGACCCCGGGAAAAGCGTGTCACTCTTTGGTGTCATTTCATTTTTTTTGGTTCATTGGAACACTAGTAATTGTGTGCAAGTGTGTTGTTGCCAACCATCATCATCATCATGGTTCCAAAAAAAAAAACAACAACCATTATCCAAGAGCAGAGCAGAGTGAGTGAATGTTCCAAAGGGCGCATTCTCCACAAACATTCTTGGTTATGGTGATGATGGTGGTGGTGTGGTACCGCTACCGCTACCACCACCACCACCACCACCACGTTGTGTGTCCCATACATTGAGGTGTGGCCCTCTTGATGGTGGTGGTGGTGGTGGTTCCAAATAGCATCCACACACACACACGCACCGAGTCCCTCCTCTCTCTCTCTCGCTCGCTTGCTGGCTGATAATGTACTTGCTGGTGTACTTTTTCTTTTTGAAATAAAGGGGAAAAGCTCTCTCTCGTCTCTCGTGTCTCTCTGATAATGAAATTAATTATTACCGTTTACGCCCAGAATTTCAGTGCCAAGCGCCAAGACAAGCGCCATTATTTCAAAAAAAAAAACGAAACGAAACGAAAAAAACAAAAAAAATTAAGCTTCGAAAAAGAAGACCAAGAACACAAGATATATTGGGGACATACTAGCTAGATCTCACTCTCTGGTTCACCGCTGTTCCCAAACCCGAGAACCCGGGGTCCCCGGTTATTTTCGGTTCCCAGCGGATACACATCACCATCACCATCACCATCACCACCACCAGCAGCAGCAAAAGCTTTCACCGATAATTGAGCACGTTTCATTTTCATTTTTCGTTTTTCGCTCTCATTCGCTTTCGTATTCTTGATTTGAGACGCGCACATCACACACACGCCACACACAAGGCCAGACAAGCAGCATTACAGCCAGTAGAAACAAAGATACGATGAGAGCGAAGAGTTCCAATTACCATGGATCCAAAATAACAAGGATCCAATGAGAGAGAGCGAGACAGAAAGGGCTCAGAAGCAGCATCAAAAAACAGAGAAATCTGATCCAGCAAAAAATTTCATTCCCACTCGCTTCTCTTGATGGCCAAACTATAGTGTGTACACACACACACACACACATTTTGGGTTTTCTCTTTTCATTGATCTCGCGTCTCAAACTTTTTGATATTTGAAACTACGGCAATGACACACCCATGAGACACGCCTACACCACACACCCACAACCCAGACGAGTTTCGGAGTAGACACACACGCTCACTCTCACATACACATGCACATGCACACGCCCCCTAAACTGCTTGGCTGTCCAACGCACACAGCACACATTCATTCATTCAACAATGGTCATTGATAATTGACCTTTCTCTCTCACTCTCTCGCTCGCTCGCTCTCGCTGTAGCACTCTTAGCATTGTACCATGTCTAAGTGTAGTGGCGGTGGAGGAGAAGAAGAAGGGGGAGGGCCATCTGTCGAATTTCACATTTTCGGAAAGTTTGGCGCGTGGCCCTCGTACGCACGGCTTACGCTTTCGGCTTTTTCGCTTGGTTTTCGCGAAGCTCGCACAGCGTTGTCCAGCAACATCTTCGGCAGCTACCAGGCTTTTTTTTTTGGTGTAAATATTGACTGGTTTATGCGCTTGTTCGTTCTGGATCGTTTTGTTTCACGATCCTAGGACCCTAGGCGGATCTCTAGGATCCTAGGATCCCTGGCGTAAAAGCAAAACGCTCAAAACACCGATTGATTGCAGAAATCCAACAATGTCATCATCATCATCATCATCCTGGATGATCATCATTATTATTATTATTATGA
>JAOZJS010001427.1:0-10592 GCA_025882695.1 Amerodectes protonotaria | reverse complement strand
ATCAGTCAAGGAGACAGTGAATGGACATTGAATTAAGAGGAGGCCGCTACTGGTGTTGATTTGGCGAAAATCGGAATGGAGAAACCGAGAGAGACACATTCCGACTGACGATTCGCGATTATTGGCGAGCGAGCGGTGGCTTTGAAGAGAAAATACGCTGGAAAAATCGACGTTGGCGAAAAATCAATAATGTAAATCGGACGCGAAACCGAAACGAAACGAGCGCGTTGACCACAAATGGTTGGCCGACGTGCAAAAAAAAAGCCAGAAAAAACAAAAGCTTCCACCAATGGCAAAGATTTTACTAAGCTCTTTTGTTGTTGTCCTGAAACGCGACGACAACGACGATGATGACCACGATGATGATTATATGCCCTGGCATGCATGGCCAGCTAATTAGCATTTAATTGCCACAACAAGTCATTATTGGCCATATTATTTGGTCATACATTACAATATGGTCACACAAACACACGCACATTTGCAACCTGAAATCCTGTTGACAAACCTCGAACCGCGTCGGGTTGTGCTGTGGCGGCGGGTAGTATAAAGCTTTATTGGTTATGGTTGGTGGAAGGGGCGGCTTTTGGCCCATCCTAACCTGGAAAATTATTAGGCTTGGTTGGTTGACCAAATCATCATGATGATCATCATGATCATAATAATAAATGTCCATAGAAATACACTTATTAATTATGATTGCCTTGCCTATTAGCTTCTGTTTCTCGCTCGCTGGTGGTTTCACAAATTTAGTTAGATTAGTTAATTAAAAATATTGGCCATTGACCATTGCGTGATCTCTCTCTCTCACTCCCTCGCTCTATTCAAGGGATCTCAGTCTGGGCGCCATTGACAACAAAATCACGTTCCATTTGGAACCACCGAGGCTGGGCAGAGACCCACGTACGTACGCCGAGCACCGAGTAGCATGATCATTATCGTCATCATCAATGTTCATCCACATAATCATCGAAACGGAACACACACACCTACACACGCCCACCCGCGCCGGACACAAAATCAAACTTGATGATCTTGTCGTCGTGTAGTATCCCGGATACTACTACCGTAGGATCATGGCGCCAAACCCGTGAACCTGTACGTGCTTCCAGGTGAGCGTTGATGATTGGGCTCAACGGGGGCTCACCGAAGTCCACCTTCAAGGGTGGGGATTCCTATGTTTGTGTCTGGATTCTGGAACAAACAGCTGGAAAAGGGGCGCCAAAGCCAGCCAAAAAAGAGAATCCAGAAGAATCCAAAAGAATCCCAAGAAGTTAGACACACATGCATTTAGGAAACGTACACAAGTGAATTGAACGAAACTCTCCTTTGAGATTATGGCCCATGGAGACCGACTAATAATAATCACACACTGGCACACATACAAACACACACAGGCCATGTGAGCATTGCCAAAGCTATGTCAAAATGATTTTCTTCTTCTTCTTCCTCCCTCTAGTATTGACTAGGGAGGATCACGATGATGATGGCCGCTTGAGCTGACCACAAGAGCTGGTCACCAGAGACCGGTGTGTGTGTTTGTGTCCGTGTGAATGCCGGCCGGCCGGTTCAAAGGAAAAAGCCAAGGGAAAGCAAGCAAAGCCAAAGTAGCTGAACGAGCTAAAGGCAACAAGTCGAGTTACCTGGGAAGAAGAAGATGATGATGATGGTCCCCTGGTGATGGGGTTACCACTTTTGTCAAATTACCACACCGGGGCCATAGACCTGGCCATAGATATATGGTAGGTTGGTTGTGTTAATGATGATGATAATTAAAATTGTGACGATAAACGACGACGACGACGACCAAACAACGTACGTAACGAGCGTCTAATAAAGAAAAAATTTTTGCTTGGCCTAAATTGTCCCTAGAGCGTCACTAGGCTTTGAAGGGGTTAAATCATCATTACCATTATTATAGTTTAAAGGGGGCGGGGGAAGGGAGGGGGATCGATCATTATCGTCCAATCAAATCGCCGCAGCAGGTTAAGTAGCCAAGTGGAAATTGATTTGATTGGACAACAACAAAAAAAACTAAAACAAAATCTTGTTACAAAAATTAACCTGGAACGGATCCACGGAAACATGGTGTGTTCCGGAACCAGTGTAAGTGTGTGTGTGTGTGATCTGCGGCACAGGGGAAGGATCAATATTGACATTGACATTCAACAACGACAACAACGACAACAAACATCCAACAAGGGTTAGAATACGACGACGAAGGGCGACGAACAAGCGAAAATTTTTAACACTTGTGTAAACGCCAACAGAAAAAACAAAAGAGAATCCATGCGACTCTCTCTCTCTCTGTTTGGATAGCGCGAGCGAGAATCCTGGAACACACTCTGGTACTCCAGTACTCCAACTCTCTCAGTACTTTGGATCCTCTCTCTCTCTCCTCCCGCTGGATTCTATGGAACGCATGATCGATGCTAAATTTACCATTAAATGATACTTAAGATCATCGAACAAAGAAGAAGGTCCTGTGTGTATGTTTGTGTGTCTCCTGGCGCGATCTCGTTACATCTCATCTCCGAGAGCGAGTGTTTGGTGGTGGTGATGCATTTCACATTGTTCTTTAGGAACACACTCTTTTTTGTTGTTTTTGGAACGCGAATAATAATACGCTCGATCCAAAAACGATCCAAAAAAGTGATTGAAAGAATGCGAGTGTGTGTATACGTTTCAATGCTATTTATTTACATTGCGAACGCGCTTTCATCAACAAAACAGAATGATGATGATGATGATATAGACACACACTCTCTCTCTCCAACACACTCACACAAGCGGTAGTGATTCGTAATCTTCTCACTCCGGCGATTCACCATTCTTTGTTGTGCATCATTCACATGGACTTGTGCAGAATCAGCAAAGCGAAAACACACACACATCACATCGCATCGTATAGTATCAACCTAGCCTGGTTGATGATGAAGAATGAATGTGGAGAGCCATTGTTGGTTATGAGGATGCCGGGATCTGATAGTGTTCAAAAAAAGGGGGCGTGTATCTTTGCATTAGGTAGGCGTGTACCGAGCGGCATCATGTGATTTCTTTTTTTTCCAGTTTTATTATTATTAACACTTTGCCTGAAAGAGAGTAAACATTTGGCCCTGTTTACCGACGAGAGTGAGAGAGTGAGACCCTGGACCCGACAAACAGAGTGTAAGTGTGTTTGTATCCTTATCGCCGCATCACCCGAGAACGATAGAACGATATGGTCGATTGTCGTGTTTCTAGTTTGACGGATTCATCGGATTCACAAAAATTCATTTCTCATTGAATTTGGAACTTGGAACTATTCTCTCTCTTGTTCCAAGCACTTTCTGTTTTTTTGTTTCGTTTCTGGACCAAACGGAACGTTCCAGGAACACACAGAGAGGTTATTCCAAATCAATATTGCATCAAATTTAGAGATTAAAAAGCAAGCAGCAAACACACACACAACAGAATTCAAATTGAATGATGTTGTCTGAGATCCACGGCCCGGTCCTAGGATCCGTCGTCAACCATCCATCCAGAACAGATGGGCCAATGATGGAACCAGCGAGTGCAAGTGTGCCTTTTAAGCACAACGACAACGACGACGACGACAACAACAACAACAACAACGAAAAATAATAATAATAAAAATATCTGCACTTAATCTTGCCCGAAAAATAGAAAAATAAAAATAAAAAGCTCGGGACCCGGGCCCGAATCAAAGATTCCTGGCCCTAGATAAGAAACACTCTGGAACAGTGTGTCCAGAGTGAAAGATTTGGATCAGGATTCGGGCAGGCACGTTGTAGGCGCACGTAGGTTAATTCGACGACAGACAAGAAAAATGCACGCGTCGAATATCTGGCGAGCGAGCGAGCGAGCGCGCGCACGCATGCACGCACACACACACACAAGTGCACGCCCACTCATATTGTCCTATTGTCCAATAGAGGAGAACACGTGGCAGCCGAACACTAGGCAGGCATTGTGATTGGTACGCGCACACCGACACACACACATGCACATGCAAGCAAGCAAGCAGCAAGCAGACAGAAGGCTGACCTCTGCACGATTTTGGCCCCGCCCCCTGGACACACACACACACACACGCACGCACATCCATATCGCACTTAAACAGATTTAGAAATTTCATAGCAAAGTCATCAAACGGAACGCAGGGGGGGGAGGGAACCAAAATAATCCAAAATTGAAATTCGGAACCAGGGGGGCGGGGCGGGCCCATACACAAACAACGTGACTCCGTGTGTATTCCGGAAATCCAATCGAAGAAGAATCCAATGAATTGGCCAATCATCATCATCATCATCATTATTTTATTGGTGTGCTGCTTCGTGGCTGCTGTTGATGTTGCTATTTTATTTTAACAATCAGATTCGATTATGGAAATTGTGTGTGTGTGTGTGTGTAATCTAAGAATTTCAAAGCGGTTGACAGCCAGCCAGCCAGCCAACCAACCAGCAGCCGCAGCCATCATCGCTACAATTCAAGGGAAACAAAGCCAACTTGGTAAAACGAGATGTGTCACACATCGTGGCATCATCGTGACACACTCCCACATGCTTTGCTAGGCTTTCGCTTTCGTTTCGTTTTTCGCGGGTATTTTTCGCCAGTATTCAAACATTCAAATTAGAGAAATAATGTGGATGATGATTATTGTTTCAAATTGCATTTTGCCAAATGTTCCACAAGCTTATTGTATTATTATTATTATTATTATTCTGTGGGCGAGAACGCGCGCGAACAAGCGAGCTTGGTTTGATGATAAATTATTTGAAGGTTTTCGCGGTGTGTGTGTGCCAAAAAATGATTTCCATTCAAAACTGCCACCACACCATCACCACATCAGACATTTGCATTTGCATACTACACACTGGCACTAACGCTTTTTTGGCGCGAACATTCTCCAAGTGATGTGTGCTAATTAAAAATTGAAATAAAAACAAAATTTAACGTTTAACCAACGTTTATACGTTGAAAAGAGAATAGAATGGAAAGCCCCGACAAACAGACGGACAGACAGGAATTGTATCTGGCAAACACACACAAACAGAATATGTCAAAAAATATGAAATGAAATGAATCGCGTATATGAAAAACGCATAAATTATCATTTTGGAACAAAAGAAATTTCCCGGAACCTTCGAGAATGTTCCTGGGAAAATAAATCCCAAATGAAACCAATGGTGAAAGCGTGGTGTAGAAAACTGCCACGGAAAAAAGAAGTTCGATTTCTGGGCGGTGGTTTCGATTCGATTGATTCTCGCGCGTTAGGTATCGATGGTGTAAGAGTGGGCGCTGATAAGTGGCGTACGCTGTTTGTGTAGGGCGCAGGGGGGAAGCATATTTGGCGCGAAACGGAACAAGCAGGCAAGCGAGAAGAATGAAAACAGAACTTACCGATCAATGACGACTGGATCCGATGGTGTTTCGTTACGATTTCCACACGATTTCTTATCGCAACATCGGCTGGAACAACAACAACCAAAACAAGACAAAACAATAAATCGATTAGTATCCGGGAACCGGGAATGTGGCGCCCAGGATTCTGGATCCTGGCAAAAAACGATTTTGTGTATTTTAAAAAACGGTACCTGCACATCACTTCATGCGTCAATAGAACCCGGCACATTTCTGGATTTTTATCTTGACCTTCATAAATAATGGCCTAAAAGACACCGAAAAACAGCACAAAAAAAGAAGTGTTTTAGTCGTTGTTAGCAGCTTTTTCTGGCAAATTTTCAAGTAGATTCCTCTCTCTCTCTCTCTCTCTTCAACAAAAAGTGGGAGGGACGGGTGGGAAAATGAGGTGGGGGAGGAGTCAGAAAAAAACGATTCAAGATTCTCAAAGCAATTCAGGATTGAGCTCGTTTTCTCTCATTCTCGCTTTCGCTCCAACACCACCATTAATTCAATGGTGTGTTTCTGTATGGGATCTGGAATCGAGAGAGGTATCAATTACTGCTCCCAATGGCCACATTTTGACGAACGAACGAACGAGCGACGAACAACGAGAATCCACTAAAAAAAACGGAAATCTATTGGAACAACCAAAACGAAAACAAAAATTTTGTTTTTCCCGAGCTTTTTATTATTAGAAGCAGCAGTAATATTTTTATTTTTTTTTTGTTGAAACGATGGATCGTGCTTGGCCAGCATGAAACGATTCAGCAACGATTTTTATGATTATGATTATTATTATTAACAGGATCCAAAAGAATTGTTCAATGAAAAAAACAAATCGTTCAAAATCATCAATTTGGAACCTGCACCACCACCACCATCACCGCTAATGCCACCACCGCCAATACCCGGCGCCTCGTTGGCGGTGGTAAAATGATGGTCCATGATTCATCGATTCAAGGGGGCCGAGGATGGGAGAGAAGTGGGGGGCGAACAATAGATCCAAAAAATGGCCCATCAAATTGGCCCAACAATAACACAATGAATTGTTTGGAACTCAGGACCATTTTGGAATGAATAGAATTAAAATGAGAATCCAGGAGTCAGTCACTCACTCACTTGTTCGTGTCGTTTTGGGATTCTGGGGGGAGAGAGAGAGAATCCTACTCTTCCTCCCCTCTCGTTGGTTTTTTTACGATGGCTTCAGGGCCCAAAAATCACTAGACCAATTATGATATTTGTATGTCGTCCGCGGACTATTGTGTGTGTGTGTGTGTGTGTCTCCGAGAATCCGGTTGCTCGCTAGTGTTTGACAGGCAGGCAGGCAGGCCTTCTCGACCCACCAATTCACTTGTTTGTTGGTTGGCTGGTTAGTTGGTGGTGTTTTGCACCACTCTGCTGTATATTTTGTGGGGACCTGTCATGTATCGGGTGAAACATTTTTCCGTATTGTTTTGTATTGTTGTTGCTGGCCCATTGTGGATGCTCTCGGCAAACATCTGTTCTCTTAGATAAGCTATGCGAGGTTTTGGTTTGGTTTGGCTTGGTTCCAGGAACACCAGCCGAAGCACCAGCAACGACAACAACAAAAGCGAGATAGACCGACCGACCAACCAACCAACCATCGAAAAACAGAAGCAAAATGTTAAGCCAATTTGTTGTTGTTTGGTTGGTTGGTCGGTTTGTGGCCAACACACACACACTGGGTTTTCTGTGTTTGGACGCCCTCAACAAAACACTAGTAGTTTTTTTGGTGGTGAGCATTTGGTGCTTTTTTGGATTTTCGATGGAGGAGGAATAGAGAGGGGGAAGAGTGGGGAGGGGAGGGGCCAGAATATAATCATTTAAGGCAAGCTAATGTTGGCTACAACCAAAGTTGTAACCCCCCGGATCGACCAGTGAAGCATATCATTGTGTAACCGAGAGCGACACGAACGGAAACAAAAGGGCCGGTTTTACCAAACGAACCAAAAACGAACGAATGAAAAAATAAATGGTACCACCAATCTACATGCCCAGGATAACTTGTCATTCATTCATTCTCTGCCGCACACACGCAAAATGACAAGTGTTATTTTGTTGGGCGGACAAATGGTACAATGTGATCCGTGATCATCGCAGCAGCAAAATGATCAACTGTGGGTGTGAGAGTGGGTGTGTCTACCACGGGTCACCACCACCATCATCAAATTTGGGTAGCGAAATCCAAAAAAAATAAAACTAAAACTAAATTTCTGGAACATTGTTTCTGGAACCTTTTTTTGTTTCTCTGGAACACCGCGATTAATCTAAGAGCTGACACTGTGTCGACACACACACCGCATCAATGGCGGCAACAAGGGATGTGGAGGGGACTTCTTGGAACACCCGAAACAACAACTGAACGACTATGTTCTGGAACAGCAGTCGTCAATATTAATGATGATGATGATGATGGTACAAATGGTGTGGCAAACTATTCGCGAATCTTTCTCTTCGTTTCAACTTTACAACTCGCATCCAAAATGATGATGATGTGGATGATGATTCTCGGTTATTAATTATTAATTATTTCATTGAGAGAATGAACAAAACAGCGCGCATAGCATAGCAAATAGGAGGGGCGAAGAGTAGAGGGGAGGAGCAAAAAAGTTCAAGTAACCGATAATGTGTTGTCGTGTGTTACATAACATGCCATCACTTTCAAATGTGAATTACATAACAAACAAAAAAATGAAATGAAATGAAATTATGAAATCTTTTACCTGTTTGGTAACCGAATCAATCAAACGTATGTAGATGTCTTGCTCTTGGCGTACACCTGTGTGAGGGAGGAGGAGAAGAAGGAGGATGATAAGGGTTAATTTTTAGTGGGCGAGGCTCCAGACAGCCGCCATACAACCATACCATTCATGTAGAGCAATTGTAAACGATAATGTATACCATTGTTGGTTTTGGTTCCATCGGATTCCTGGAACAGAGAACAGAACGGGACAGAATTATTAGTGAGAATCCAATTAGAATGATTGATTTCGCGCGGGGGCGGAGCAACATACTTGATCTTTTTCGATGAAACCAACGAATGCGGTACGTTCGATTTCAACGGCGTGACCATTTTTATCATACAAAGCGATGACAAAATGAAAAAAATTACTTTTACGCAGATTGGATGGTGGCTGCTTCTCGAAATTGGCTCGGCTCAAGCCAACACTGCACAGACAAGATGACAAGTTGTTGTTGATGTTCATGTTGATGAAAACGAATAATATATTTTAGGCCAAAGATGTCAAACTCGCCAACCACAGAATATGAGGGGTTAAAAGTCCAAGTCAAAAAGGGAGGAGCCAAATTTGCGAATTTAACCCCGATCAGCCGAGTTTGACATCCTTGATTTAGGCTAACGAACAAAAAGACTTACTTGGTCGGTTGTTGATCAGCCAACATTGTGTTTGGCATCCAAGCTGTGTTGGCCCTAATACCTGGATGATGATGATGGTGGTGATGATGATGCGAATGTAGCTGTGAATGAAGATGTGTTTCACTGAAATTTGGCTCCTCTTTGATGATCAAACTACTGGGAGCGGTTGGCATACAAGAATGCCTGGTTGCCTGTACAACATTGCTCAAATCATTCAATTGATTTGGATGATGTAGGCCGAACATTGTGGCCATTATTTTCAATCGGTGCAACAGCGTGTATGATTTAGGGGTTTCGGATTTTATTTTGGACTGGAAATTTAAATAAGATCAGCGTCGGCGGTACCCTTTGGGGACCGAAAACCGAAAAAAACAAAATTTGGTTAACAACAAAAACAATGATACTGATAATGGCAAAATGTTAAATGTTGCTCGAGGCGACAGGCGGCGATCCAGAGAGCAAAATTGGATTAAATTAACAAATTTTCGCTTGATGTGGAGACCAGGTATTCGAAGGATTCGGATCAAATTCTAAAAGTGGCGGCAAAGGGTTAATTGAATGGATGATTGATTGAATGATTTTATTTATTTTCGTACGATGAGGGTTAACTCACACTTAACCCACACACTGCACTCACACACACACGCACGCACGTTAACACTTTGACACCCCCAAATACCAGAAAAGCACTAGAAGGGCTATATAAGAACCAGATTCTGTGTGTTGTTTTTCAAGATCAATGATAAACACAAGCACAAACACTAGAGCACTAGCAATGGAACAAAACAAAACAAAAATTTATTGATCAAATCTTGTTTGAGTTGAGTTGAGTTGAGTTGAGCCGAAGAATTTGATGCTTCGATTATTATTATTATTATTATTGGTTTTGGCTGTTGTTGTTCCAATTCAAGTCACTTGATGTGGTCACTTAGGACCTCTTCCCTTGATGATGGTGGTGTCGATGGTGTCGTTGTTATTCTTCTTCTTCTTGTTCTTCGTTTCGATCTGCGGTGGGCAACACAGGATTGGACACTTCTTTGAAAACATTTGATCCCCAAATGTCATCATCATCATCATCATCACATTGAATCGGTGTCTAGAGTTTTTCGAAGTGTGTGTGTGTCTTGTGGATGTGTGTTTTTGCGGGTTCCCAAAAGGTCTCTCTCAAGAGATGTGTGTGTGTGTGTATTATACACTTACAGCACAACCGAGAATTCCGCGATTCGGATTGTTGAAGAGCTCTTCTCGTCGTTGTTTTTGTTGTTGTTGTTGTTCATCATCATCAGCAAGACCCTAGACGCGCGGGCTCGATCCGACCGAACATTCGTGCAACACGATCGTCGTTCCCCAAGTGAATACCCGAGCTTGTCTTTTGCCACTGGTTATACCGAGAGTGTGTCGTTTGAGCTCACGCTAACACACTTACATAGACAAGCAGAAAAGCCAAAAAAAGAGAATTCTGCCAACAAGAATATCAAGCACAAGAAGCGAGGAAAGACATTTCGAAAAATGCGCTCTCTTTTCTCGCTCACTCTCACGCTCGCTCTTCTAGCTCCAGACACGCAGACAAATCAAATGTGCGTGAGTGAGCGAGCGAGCGAGCGACTGCTTTCAGCCAATGCGAGAGAAGCGAAACGAGAAAAAAAATGCGTGTGTTTGTGTGTGTGCATAATATAGCAACGGGAGCACGCCAATTGAGCGCACGCACTAGCGCGTTCCCTTTAGCACGCGTGCGATAGGATTCTGCGCGCTATCGCGAAAGGAGACGAGCGCGCGAGCAATAGACGCG
>JAOZJS010001426.1:0-10604 GCA_025882695.1 Amerodectes protonotaria | reverse complement strand
CATGCCGTTCGCGCCGATCGTAAACGTGCTCAGCGTGCCGCTCGCATAGCCGTCCTGCGTGAGGTTGTTGATGCCGTTCGCGCCGCCGTACTGGGTCGAGCCGCTCAGGTTCAGCGTGAGCGCCTGCGGCGAAGCCGAGCCGTCGGCGTTCGGCACCGTGAACTGGAACTGGCCGAGGTTGGCCGTGGCCGCGCC
Organism: Amerodectes protonotaria; assembly: GCA_025882695.1. NCBI lineage: Eukaryota > Metazoa > Arthropoda > Arachnida > Sarcoptiformes > Proctophyllodidae > Amerodectes > Amerodectes protonotaria. The sequence continues at coordinate 10,409 of JAOZJS010001426.1, read as the reverse complement.
GCCCGCGGCGGCCGACACGTTGGTCGCCTGGATCTGGCCCGAAGTGTTGAACGTGACCGCGCCGAGATCGCTCGGCGCCGAACCGGACACGCCCGCGTACGCTTCCCACGTATTCGCGGCGGTCTTCACGAAATACATCGCGACGTCCTGCGAGCCGCCGAGCGAATCGTAGGCCTGCACCGAGGTCGTGTAGTTATAGGTGCTCGGCGTGGTGTAGCTGAAGGCCGCGGCCGAGTTCGTCGGGTCCTGCGAGTTCAGGTTGAACTGGCCCGTGATCGCGCTCGTCGCGACCGGCGCGATGTTGGTGGTCGGCGCGGCCAGCGGCACCGTCTGCGCCGTGTTCAGCACGCCCGTGGGGCCGGCTGCGTAGCCCATCAGGTGCGAGCCCTGCGCGTTGACGATGTAGCCCTGCGCGTTGCGCTGGAACTCGCCGTCGCGCGAATAGGTCGCGACGCCGTTGTTCGACATCTGGAAGAAGCCGTTGCCGTTGATCGCCACGTTCAGCGACGAATTGCTGGTCTGGATCGTGCCTTGCGAGAAATCCTGCGCAACCGTGTTCAGCATCGTGCCGATGCCGATCTGGTTGTTGACCGAGGTCGCGACCGAGTTCGCGTACATGTCGGCGAACTGCGCGACGCTGGCCTTGTAGCCTACGGTGTCGGCATTGGCGATGTTGTTGCCGATCACGTTCAGATCGTTCGATGCGGCCGTCAAGCCGCTCAAGCCTTGTTCGTATGCCATCTCGTGCTCCGGGTCGGAAATGCGTGTTCAGTGGATTCGGTTAAGCGGCGCGCCGCGGACTCATTGCGAGGTGCTCGACGCACCGGCCGCCGTGACCGTGCGCGGCAGCGAGATCGAAGCGATCTGCGACAGCGTCGCCGTGGTGCCGTTCGACAGCGCCAGCGCGGGCGTGCCGCTGGCGGTCTGCACGACGCCGTCGACCTGCGCCGCGGACAGCGTGGTCGCGCTGCTTTGCGCGCCCGAACTGTTCGCATACGTGGCCGACACGGTGTAGGTCCCGTTCGCCACGGTGCCGCCCGACGCATTGGTCGCGTCCCAGGTCAGCGGCACCACGCCGGCCGCCTGCGCGCCCGCGTCGATCGTGTCCACCACCTGGCCCGCCGCATTCTTGATCGTCAGCGTGAGATCCGACACCGCGCTCGACAGCTGCACGCCGAACGAGCTGGCCGCGCCGTTGCTGACCTGGATCGTGTTGCCCGGCGCGAGCACGTTGGTGCCGATCAGCTGCGCGGCCTGCGCTTCCTGGCCCGCGGACAGCTGCGCCGACAGCGACGACAGCGACGTGTTCAGCTGCGAGATGCCCGTCACCGTGTCGATCTGCGCGAGCTGCGAGGTCATCTGCGAGCTGTCGATCGGATTGGTCGGGTTCTGGTTCTTCAACTGCGTGACGAACAGCGTCAGGAACGTGTTCTGCAGCCCGGCCGCCGAATCGGCGCTCGACGCGCCGCCCGACGTGTTCATGGTGTCGGCCGGCGTATTCGTGACCGAAGTGCCGCTGCCGCCGATTACTGTGGAAGTCATGTCCAGGTGCCTTGTATATTGGAGCGTGGCGTCACTCGCCGATCGACAGCGTCTTGATCATCAGCTGCTTGGCGGTATTGAGCGTTTCGATGTCGGCCTGGTACGAGCGCGAGGCCGAGATCATGTTGACGGTTTCCTGCACGGGATCGACGTTCGGCATCGTCACGTAGCCGTTCGCGTCGGCGGCCGGGTTGCTCGGGTCGTAGCTGGTCTTCATCGGCGACGGATCGTCGATCACGTGGGCGACCTTCACGCCGCCCACGCCCTGGCCCGACGCCGTGCGCGCGCCGCCGAGCGGCGCCGTCTCGAACACGACCTGCTTGGCGCGGTACGGCTTGCCGTCCGGGCCCGTCACGCTGTCCGCGTTGGCCAGGTTCGAGGCCGTCACGTTGAGACGTTGCGATTGGGCCGACATCGCCGAACCGGCGACCTGGAAAATGTTCATCAAGGAAGGCATCTCGATCCTCTCTCTTCGCTATTTGCCGCGCGCCGCGGCGGCCGTGCCGGCCGTTCCCGTTCCGGCTCCGCGATTCGGCGCCGCTTCAACCGCCCGACGTGATCGCCGCGATCATGGTCTTGATCTGCTGCGTGACCACCGTCATGCCGGTTTCGTAATGGAGCGTGTTGTCGGCGAACTGGACGCGCTCGGCGTCGAGATCGACCGTGTTGCCGTCGAGCGCGGGCTGCGTCGGGATCCGGTACGCGGGCTTGCCGAACGCGTCGTCGGGGCCGCCGCTCGTGCGCAGCGGCGCGCTGCCGGTCATGTGGCCGGATGCGGTCGAAACCATCTGGAAGCCGCCCGAACCGCCTGCGGGCTGGGCCATCGGCAACGGCGCGGCATGGCCCGCAGACATTCCCGCCGAGGGGTTGCTCGCCGATTGGGCCCCGCCGCCCGCGCGCGCCAGCGAGCGCGACAGCGCCGAGGCGAAATCGACGTCGCGCGCCTGATAGCCGGGCGTATCCGCGTTGGCGATGTTCGAGGACAGCAGTTCCTGCCGATAGGCGCGCACGTCCAGCGCCTGGCGGTTGAAGGCGAATTCGTCGTCGAGTTTGTCCAGCATCGTGCTCTCCGTTCGGTACGGGCCAGGCCGGCCGTGGCGCCGCGCGAGCCCTGGGGCGCCCTTCCGGGACACCCTCTCGGGAGCCCCTTTCGGGATGCCTGCTCGGCACGGGCAGCCGCCATGGCGGCAACGGCCAACGGCCTTTTGGCATGAGACGCATGTTAGGCGCGGCGCGCAACCGGCAATCGAGCGAATAACCGGCCAAAGCCCCCCTCTATTCCGCGTTTGTCCGGCACGCGCGCTGCCTAGAATGCGAGCCATACGAATTCGAGTTTCGAGGAGCGGGCGATGGATACGGGCACCGGGCTTGCGGCATACGGCAGCGGTCCGCGCCGCGCCGCCGGCCGGCACGCGCGGCCGGGATGCGCGCGGGACCGGCGCGGCCTCCGGCATGCGCCGCTGCTCGCGATGCAAGCCGTGCTCGTGCTGGCGGGAATGAGTGCGGCCATGGGCGCCGCCGCGCAAAGCAGCGACAGCGCCGCGAACGGCATGATCGTGATTCCGGGCAACGGCGAATCGGCCGAAGCCGCGCTCGCGAACGCAACGCGGGCGACGAGCCGAGCAGCGGGCGCGAATGCGCCGGCCGCTCCGGTGACGGGAACGTGGCAGAGCGCATCGCAATCCGGCGCCTGGCCAGCGCCGGGAATCGGCGCCGCGCAGCGCAACGAATCGACGGCCCCCGTGCCGTCCGCTACCGCGTGGGGGCGCGGTAGCGGCGGTGCGGGGGCGCCTGTCGATGCTCAGTACGTGCGTAGCGTCCAGGCCGATACCCCCGGCGCCGCGCAAACGGCCGCATCGGCGCCCGCAGCGCGCTCCATGAGCTACGCGCCGGGTTATGCAGGGTACGCGAGCAATCCGGGCAATGCCGGTTATCCGCGGCGCGCCGCGCACGCCGCGATGCCCACGCCCCCCGCCGCCTCGTTCGCCGCCGCCCCCACTGCCGGCAGCGCCGCCGCGCAGGCCAACGCAGGCTTCGCCAAGGAAGACGGCGACATCATCCGTCGCACCGCAACCGCGTTCCTGCAGCAGCAGACGCTCGGCCTGCCCGGCAAGGTCACGATCGCCGTCGCGCAGCCGTTCGCGCGCGGCCTGGCCGTATGCGGCACGCTCGAACCGTTCCAGCCCGCGGGCGCGCGCCTGTGGGGCCGCACCACGGTCGGCGTGCGCTGCGCGGGCGAGCATCCGTGGACCGTCTATCTGCAAGCCAAGATCGCGATCGAGGCGACTTATTACGTGGCCGCGCGCCAGATCGCGCCCGGCGAGGCGCTCGGCGCAGCCGACCTGACCGCGCGCGACGGCGATCTGACCGTGCTGCCCCAGGCCGTCATCACCGATCCCGCGCAGGCGGTCGGCGCGTTCGCGCTCGCGCGCATCGGCGCGGGGCTGCCGCTGCGCACCGACATGCTGCGCAGCGCGGCCGCGGTCACGGCCGGCACGACCGTGCGCGTGATCGCCAACGGCGCGGGCTTCTCGATCTCGACCGCGGGCAGCGCGCTGGCCAACGCCGCGCCGGGGCAGGCGGTGCGCGTCAAGACCGAGAGCGGGCAGATCGTGACGGCCGTGGTCAAGGACGCCGGAACCGTGGAGATCCCGCTCTAGCGCGGCCGGACGGCGTCCCGCCGTGCGCGCGCCGGAAAGATTGTAAATTTTTGTTTACTTGGACGTTTCCGCGTGGGGTGGCGCTAAAGTTCGGAACCGGTCTGCCGTTATTCCGAGCAAATCGCAAAGGAACCCCATCGTGAAAATCGATTCCTCGACCACCAACAATGTCAGCCCGCTGCCGGGCACCGACGGCGCGCGTACGCCGTCCAGTCAGGCAACGGCCGCGGCGGCGAGCGGCACGAGCCCGGCCGCTGCCGGCACGGCCGATGCGGCGCACGGCGGCGTGAGCCTGTCGGACCTGTCGGCGAACCTGCTGTCGCTGGGCTCGTCGAGCAACGACGACATCGACCTGCCGCACGTCAACGCGATCCGCACCGCGCTCAAGGACGGCACGCTGCAGATCGACGCGTCGAAAATCGCCGACGGCGTGCTGAAGACCGCGCGCGACTTGCTGAAAACGCCGCGGCAGGACTAAGGGACTGCGCGGCGCCACCCCGGCCCCGTGCGGGCCGGATCGAGACACTACGGGAACCACGCCATGAGAGACGAATTGCTGGCCACGGTCGACGACGAACACGCGACGGTCGAAGCGTTCGCCTCCCTGCTCGCGATCGAGGCCAAGGCGCTCACCGCCGTCTCGCCGGATGCGACGCTGCCCGTGCTGATCGACCGCAAACAAAGCCTGATCGACAAGCTCGCCGCGCTCGAGAAGCAGCGCGACGCGCAGTTGATCGCGCAAGGCCTGCCGTCCGGCAAGCTCGGCATGGATCAAGCCACGGGCCGCGACGCGCGGCTCGCGAGCCGCTGGCGCCTGCTGCAGCGCGCGACCGAGCGCGCGCGCCAGGCCAACGCCAACAACGGGCTGCTGATCCGCATCCGCATGGATTACAACGCGCGCACGCTCGCGGTGCTGCGCGCGGTGCCGGAGCGCACGGGGTTTTACGGGCCCGACGGGCGCGTCTAAGCGGCGCGCCGAGCGCCAAGCGCTTCCGTCGCGCGAACCAAATCACCAGTTACTTGCCGCATGCCGCGGCGTACTTGCGCAATGTTTCGCACGACGGGGCGTGCCGCCCCGATGCCGGCGAGCGCTCGTTCGGCCCGCATCTCGGGGGCCGCGAGCATCCGCGCACGCAGTGCCTCATGCGTCGGCATTTCGCAACTCCCGCTCCACCGCCTCGACACGCGCACGCTGCACGGCCTCGCGGATCTTCTCGGGCTGTCCCGCGCATGCCGCCGCGGCCGCGCCCGCATCGACGGCGCGCGCCGCCGCGAGCGCAAGCCGGAGCCGCTCGGCTTCCGGAAACGGATGCTGCTCGAACCCCAGCCGCCCGCGCAGATCGGCCTCGCCGGCCTGCAGGAATTCGGCGAAGCGGGCCGGCTTGCGCAGCGCGTCCGCGCGTTCGAGCAAGCGCAGCAGCGCCGCCGCGCCCATCTGCATCACGCTGTGCAGCACGCCGTGCTCGCGCGCGACGAGCAGCGCCAGATCGCGGCAGTCGTGCGGCACGCGCAGCCGCTCGCACAGCGGCTTGATCAGCTCCACGCTGCGGCCTTCGTGGCCGATATGGCGCGGCAAAATTTCGCTCGGCGTCGTGCCCTTGCCGAGATCGTGCGTGAGCGCCGCGAAGCGCACGGGCAGGCTGTACCCCTGCGCGGCCGCGTAATCGATCACCATCATCACGTGCACGCCCGTATCGACCTCGGGATGGTAGTCCGCGCGCTGCGGCACGCCCCACAGCGCCGCGACCTCGGGCAGGATGCGGTCGAGCGCGCCGCACGCGCGCAGCACCTCGAACATGCGCGACGGGCGCGTCTCCATCAGGCCGCGCGCGATTTCCTGCCACACGCGCTCGGGCACCAGCGCATCGACCTCGCCCGCCGCCGTCATGCGCCGCATCAGCTCGAGCGTCTCGGGCGCGACGCTGAAATCGGGAAAGCGCGCCGCGAAACGCGCGAGGCGCAGGATGCGCACCGGGTCCTCGACGAACGCGTCGCCCACGTGCCGGAAGCGCTTCGCGCGCAGATCGTCCTGGCCGCCGTACGGATCGATCACGGGGCCCGTCAATTCGCCGTCGGGCCCGAGCGCCTGCGCCATCGCATTGACGGTCAGGTCGCGCCGCGCCAGATCCTCTTCGAGCGTGACGTCGGGCGCGTAGTAGAACTGGAAGCCGTGATAGCCGGCCGCGGTCTTGCGCTCGGTGCGCGCGAGCGCGTATTCCTCGTGCGTGCGCGGATGCAGGAACACCGGGAAATCGCGGCCCACGGGCTTGAAGCCGCGCCCCGCCATCTGCTCGGGCGTCGCGCCGACCACGACATAGTCGCGGTCCTGCACGGCCTCGCCGAGCAATGCGTCGCGGATCGCGCCGCCGACCACATATACGTTCATCGGCACACCTTGTATTGGTCGAGCACGCGCGTCTCGCGGCGCGCGTCGGCGATCCATGCCTGCACCGCGGGCAGCGCCGTCACGCGTGCGCAATACGCGAGCGCCTCGTCCGACAGCAGCGGCGCATAGGCGTTGAAGCGCATCACGACGGGCGCGAACATGGCGTCCGCGATCGAGAACTCGCCGCACAGGAACGGGCCGCCCGACAACGCGAGACAGTCGCGCCACAGCGCGTCGATGCGCGCGACATCGGCGAGCGATTCGGGCGTGCGCCCAAGGCCCGGCAGCGACTCGCGGATGTTCATCGGCATGGCCGCGCGCAGTGCGCCGAAGCCCGCATGCATCTCGGACGCGACGCTGCGCGCGCGTGCGCGCAATACCGCGTCGCGCGGCCACAGCGGCAGCTCGGGATGGCGTTCGGCAAGCGTTTCGGCGATCGCGAGCGACTCCCAAATCGGCGCGCCCTCGGTCTCGACCAGGCACGGCACGCGCCCCGTCGGCGAATGTTCGAGCATGCGCGCGCGCGTGTCGTCGCGGTACATCTCGATCAGCGTTTCCTCGAACGCGATGCCGAAGTGGCGCATCAGCACCCACGGCCGCATCGACCACGACGAATAGTTCTTGTCGGCGATTACCAGTCTCATCGCATGCCTCCGGCCGTGTCCGCCGCGCGGGTCACGGCGTGATGATGCCGAGCCGCTGTTTCAGCGACTGCGGACGCCCCGTGAACAGCGCCGCGTAAATCGTGGTGTTGGACAGCACGTTCTCGACGTAGTCGCGGGTTTCGGTGAACGGGATGGTTTCGGCGAAGATCGCGCCCTCGACGGGCTGCGCGAGCGCCTGCCGCCATTGGCGCGAGCGGCCGGGGCCCGCGTTGTAGCCGGCCGTCGCGAGCACGGCCGAGTTGTCGAGCGAGCCGTAGGTATCGGCCAGATACGCGGTGCCGAGCTGAATGTTGGTGTCGATGTCGTGCATCTGCTCGCGCGAGATCGGCCCGAGGCCGAGCTTGCGCGCGACGAGCTGCGCCGTGGCCGGCATCAGCTGCATCAAGCCGCCGGCGCCGACCGACGAGCGCGCGTTGGTCACGAAGCGCGATTCCTGGCGGATCAGGCCGTATGCCCATTCGACGTCGAGCCCCGTGGTCTGCGCATAGCGCTCGACGATGTCGCGGTACGGCGACGGATAGCGCTGCGTGAAGTCGTACAGCGTCTGCGTGCGGTCCGAGGTGTTGACCGTGCGGTCGAGCATGCCGATGCGGCGCCCGTATTCGGCCGCGGCCAGCAGCTGGCGGTCCGTCATGCCGCGCAGCGCCCAGTTCCACTCGCGGTTGCCCTCGAAGCGCAGGTTCATGTTGTAGAAACGCTGCGCGAGCGCGAAGCCGGGCACCTGGCGCATCGCATCGACCTCGGCGTCGCTGACGGTGGTGCGCGGCGGCACCGACGTCTTCTGCCCGAGCTCCTCGCCGGCCAGTTGGCTATAGAACGTGTACTGGCCGAGCAGCGGCTCGAATTCCTGATTCGCGGCCACCACGTCGCCGGCCTGCTTGACCGCGCGCGCGTGCCAGTAGCTCCAGCTCGGCCGCGCGCGCAGGGCGAGCGGCATCTGCTCGATCGACCATTTGACCATCGGCCAGTTCTGCGCGAGCAGCGCCGAACGCACGCGCCATTCGTAGGCCGGGTTCGAGAGCGGCGCCTGCGCGGACTTCTGATACCAGACCGACGCGAGCGGCGAGCGCTTGAGCGCGCCTTGATAGCCGATCTCGCCCCATGCGATGGCTTGCTCGGCGTCGCTGAGGCTCGTGCCGAGGCCTTGCAGCGCGCCCGCGGCCGCGTCGGGATCGTTGCGCGCCATGCGCGTGAGCGCGAGCAGCGCGAGCTGATGCGAAACCGGATCGGCGCTCACGCCGGTCGCGAGAAACAGCGGGGGCGCGCTGACGGCCTGGTCGTAGCCGGCCGGACGCGCACCGAGCGTGTCGACGATGCGGTCGCCCGTGGCGGCCTGGTTCTGTTCGTACGCGAGCCGCACTTGCGCCCAGATGTCGTTGGGCGTGAACTGCTGCTTGACCGCGAGCGCCGCGATCAGATCGACGCAGCCGTCGCCGTACACCTTCGGATCGACGAGCAGAATACGCGCCGCGTCGGCGACGTTCTCGCCGTGCGCCGCACGCGATTCGAGCGCATAGCATTTGACCTGCGTATCGTCGTCGAGCGCGAAGCGCGCATATTGCTGATCGAAATTGGTCCAGTCGTGGCGTGCGCCGAGCACGAGCAGATAGTCGTTGCGCATGCGGTCGGACAGCGCCTGTCCGTCGTAGCGCGACAGAAACGACAGCACCGGCGCGTCGGGCGCGTCGGGACGCGCATGGCCGCTGCTGTCGAACAGCTGCGGCTTGATCTGGTAGTACTCGATGTAGGCAGGCGCCGGGTAATTCGGAATTTGCGACGCGAGCTGCGCGGCGAGCGCCGCATCGTTCTTGCGCGCGGCATCGCGCAGCTGCAGAAAGACTTGGTCGTCTGGACTCAGCCCCATGTCCGGCGTCTGCGCGGAACAGACCGAGACGCCGGTGACCAAGGGAATTGCGACGAGAAGCTGAGCGGCCGCGCGATATACTCGGGCGACGCGCCGAATCAGGTGAGTGGACATCGTTTCGATAGGAACAGATTGTGAGCGAAAGCATAGCACGCGACCCCGTCGCGACTATGAAGCAAACCCTGCGCACGGCCCTGCTGGAACGGCGCCGCGCGGCGCATGCGGACGCCGCCGCGAACGCCGCGCTGAGCGCGCGGCTCGGCGAACTGCTGGCCGCGCGCGAGCCGCGTTCGGTCGGCTTCTATTGGCCCCTGCCGGGCGAGTTCGACGCGCGCGGGATCGTGAGCGCCTGGCTCGCCGCCGACCCCGCGCGGCGCGCCGCGCTGCCCGTGATCGCGGCACGTCACGCGCCGCTCGCGTTCCACGCGTGGACGCCCGCCGCCGCGATGCGCACGGGCGAACATCGCATCCCCGAGCCCGACGGCGGCACGCCGCTCGTGCCGGATCTATTGCTGATCCCATGCGTCGGCTTCGACGCGGATGGATTCCGGCTCGGCTACGGCGGCGGCTATTACGACCGCACGCTGGCCGCGTGGCCCGCGCCGCAGCACCCGTACACGGTCGGCATCGCGTTCGAGGCGTGCCGCGTCGATGCGCTGCCGCGCGGCGCGCACGATCGTCCGCTCGACTGCATCGCGACCGACGCCGCGCTGCATCGCGCGAGCGGCGCGGCGGGCACGCCATGAGCGCGCCGCGTTTCTACGCGCTCGGCGACGCCGCGCTCGTGTGCGCGGCCGAGCCGCCCGCCACGCTGGATGCGCAATTGCGCGTCTGGGGCGCGGCGGCGCGCGCGCGCACCTGGCCGCACGTCGTCGACGTCGTGCCCGGCATGAACAATCTCAGCGTGATGTTCGATCCGCTCGCCACGAGCGCGGCCGAACTCGAGCCGCTGCTGCGCGCGGTGTGGGACGCGGCCGGTGGGGGCGACCAGGAAACGAGCGATCCGGAGCCGGAGCAGTCGTCCGGCGCAGCGCCTCATGACCTCCCCCGCTTCGCCGGCCGCGACATCGACCTCCCCGTGCGCTACGGCGGCGCGGACGGCCCCGATCTCGAGGCCGTGGCCGCGCATACGGGCTTGAGTCCCGACGAAGTGATCCGGCGCCACGCGGCGGGCACCTATCTCGTGTACTTCATCGGTTTCCAGCCCGGCTTCGCATATCTCGGCGGTCTCGATGCGTCGCTGCACACGCCGCGCCGCGCGGCGCCGCGGCTCGAAGTGCCGGCCGGCGCGG
>JAOZJS010001425.1:0-10618 GCA_025882695.1 Amerodectes protonotaria | reverse complement strand
AAATTGGAACTAGGCGAACCGCTAAAAGAATACGTTGATTATCATTTCAAAGATTTGGTCAAAATTATCCGTTTGCCGAAACGAGAAGGATTGATCCGAGCCCGGTTGATCGGCGCCCGTCGTGCATCCGGTGATGTTCTGGTGTTTTTAGATTCACATTGTGAAACCACCGATGGATGGCTAGAGCCATTGATGAAAGTAATCAAAGATGATTCAACCACAGTGGTTTCGCCGGTGATCGATATCATTTCCGACCAGAATCTGGAATATGTTTCCGGTAATCGTTACTATTTTCAAGTGGGCGGTTTCATTTGGTCCGGCCATTTCGTTTGGATCGATACGGATGAGAAAAAATTGAAAAACAATCCAACCAAACCGGTGATGACACCGACCATGGCCGGCGGATTGTTCGCAATCAACCGGGATTATTTTTTCAACATTGGTTCATATGATGAACAAATGGAAATTTGGGGCGGTGAAAATCTGGAATTATCGTTTCGTGTATGGCAATGTGGTGGAAAATTGGTCATCCACCCTTGTAGTCATGTTGGCCATATATTCCGTGATTATCATCCATATTCATTCTTGGGCCATGATAGCCATGGTCAGAACACTTTACGTACGGTTCTGGTTTGGATGGATGAATATGTTCGATATTTTTTCGTACACCGGAAAGATTTGAAAGAAAAAGTATTGACCACCAATGTTTCTGCCAGGCTGGATCTTCGAAAACGTCTTGGTTGTAAATCATTCGAATGGTATTTGGAGAATGTTTACACCGAGAAGAAATTCATTTATGATCAAGATGTGTTCGCCTATGGCCATGTTCGTAATCCGATGAATGAGCTGTGTTTGGATAATCTGAATCGACCGGAGGATAGCAAACAAGAAGTTGGTAAGTTGCTAATCCATGTTCAACCCTTTCCGGCCAACCACTGATCGCCATTTCTTTTCATTCTAACAAACAGGAGTTTATGATTGCATCTACCTACCGTTGGACGAATGGAACAATCAAATGTTCAGCTATATGAAAAGTGGCCAAATCCGACGCGAAGAAGGATGCTTGACGGTGGATCCGTACGCCACACATCGGGTGGTGATGGCCAAATGTATCCAAACCAATGCTAAGAAGCAAAAAATCCGCAAGAAAATGCAATTGTGGTCACATAAAAAAGGTGGCCAAATTCGTAACCTTTATTCAGATATGTGCTTGACCACTGAAGGTCTGAAAAGCTCCGATAATCTTAGGATTGTGGATTGTAACGAAGATGACCTGTATCAAACATGGTGGTTTCAAAAATACTCCGACATCGACCTATGATGATGATGATGACCATTGACCATTTTGGAAACAAAAGCAAAAAAGAAGACAACCCACCACCACCACCGAAAAACACCTAAACACTGATTTCCACCCTTCCCCTCCCCCTTCGAATATTCCATGTTTTTCTGTGATATACATTTTTGTTCCAGTGCAACACACTCGAAACGCCGATCGGATCGATCGATTTCATAATTGTGTCCATTTTATAATATTTTTTGTTTCACAACTTCAAATACATTGAAAGTTTATATGTGATGATATATTTTGGTGAACTTTTCCAGTATAAATCGGAAAAAAGGAAGCTTTATCTGTTTGATTGAATACCACCTCCTTCTTCTTCTACTGTTTATAGTGTCTGGTGTCTGGTCATCAGGCCAAACCATCTTTGGTGGACCAATCAGAGAGGGGAACACGGTTGTTATAGGCGCGTCAAACACAAGCACAGACACTGGTACTGTACTGTTAGCTAAAGCTGAACGCTTTACTTATAGGCTTATACTGTGTGTCTCGTCATCAGGCCAAATCATCACTGGTGGACCAATCAGCGAGAGAGCGATACGCCTTCTTCTACTGTTTATAGTGTGTCTCGTCATCGTGTCAAATCATCACTGGTGGACCAATCAGAGGGGCGAACGGTCCTTATAGGCTTGTAGGCGTCAAACATGCGCAAACACTGGTACTGGTTGGTTAAAGCTGGTCGTCGCTTTTCAAAATAATCCGCGACCTTAATTTATTCAGGATTGGTTCATTTTTGATCAATTAAATAAAAATAAAAATAAAAATAAAAATAAAATTGATGAACTAATCCCAAATGAATGACCACCACCATGAATAGGTTTCAGTAATGAGGTAATTTGGTCGTGGTCTCTCTTTTTGATTGAAGATCTCATCATCATCTTCATCAACCTCGAAACGTTTGAATACATCTATGGTTTATACCACCATGGATTATTCAACCAATCTTAATGAAGATGATGATGATCATCTTTAAGATAAGATAGGTTAGACACGGGGACAAATCATCAATCTGTGGTGTGTCGCACAAATTAGATTGACACGCTGAACAACAAGACCAGTTTCCTGTTTTCTTGGCCATCGAACGTTTTCGTTTCGTTTCGTTTCGTTTTTTTGGCTTGCTTTGCTTGCTTGCTTGCTTGTTGATAAAAATAGACATCACATTCTCCCATTCTGGATGAAATGGAAATTTGGCCTAGATAAGGGAAATGGATTTAGTTAGTTGGTTACTTACCACCGAAACAGGTCTCTCGCTCTCTCTTGCTCTCTTCGTCGTCGTTCGATGTTGGAGGCATTGGAACTCTCGATTGGATTTCTCTCTTCATGATCATCTTCTTCTTCTCTACTGTTCTTCTTCTGGTTACTTCAGTGAGACAAAACCAACCAGCCTCAATATCAATGGGACTGGCTAAGAAAGACATTAACTTCGATCGAATGGCCAGGGTTGTTGTGGTTATGGTCGTTGTTGTTGTTGTTGTTTTTGGTTCAAAATCATGCCAGACATCATCATCTTCTGATCAATGCGGCTCAACAAGTAGTGCTCGTGGTGGTGATCAAATCCATATGGACAACCGTCGATGATAAACATCATCATCATCATCATCATCATCCTCGACAATCATGGCCGCTGTCGAATCAATTGATCTAGGATCATTATTACGAATCAGTTTTGTTTCCATAATATTCTTGTTGAATTTCTTCGCCCTAACACACTTGTTATTCCGACGTTTGTACCATCAAACAATCTGTACCCACACCACTGTTTACGGCCTTAGTTTGGTATTGATCAATGCATTCGTTTGCACGTGGATCCCTTATTTGTTCACCACCTTTTTCTACCAAACCGCATGGCCATACATCAGCATCGATTTGCATTGTGACATCCAACAGAATATGCCATTGTTGATCTCCACCACACTGTTGATCATATTCTGTTTTCAGAAAATCTTCGAAACATTCTCCACGAAACGTTCCCATAGGATTTGTTTGTGTTTGCTGTTCATGTGGCTGCTACCACAAATATGCTATTTGATCTTTTCACATTTGACCGCAGCGGATCATCAGGATTTTTATTTCATCGATGCCAACCACCGTGGCAATGTCACCAGCGACCGCGACAACCATAACCACAACCGCAACCACCATCAAGGAATACTCTTCTGCATTAGCCAATTGGATTCCCGTAACATTCGCCGTATGACATGGCATTATGTTACCATCGTGGTTCCGCTCACAGCATTGTACATAATCTGTGTTGGCGCCAAACGTTTCTCCAAATCCATCATAGGTATTGGTCATATTTGGTTTGATGTCTTCGGAATCTAAACCACTAGTATTGTTTTTCTCGACCTTCAACCCTTTACCCTGATCCTGACCAACAGGTCAACTGACCAACGTCAACTGCAATTGTCGTTTCGATGCCGTCCTGTTCATCTGCCATTACGGGAATTTCATCTGGCTCCTGCTGTTCCGTCCATTGTTAACCCTTTCGGCGTTGATCAAAGAAGAGCTCCGATTCCGGACCATCCTTGAAGACCAAAACCAATACCAAGACCCAGATCAATCATCACCATCCTGGACCATAGCCGAGCACATCCAACAAACCATCGAACCACGCTTGATTTCCTTGGAACTAGGCTCACATCTAGTATTGCTGTTCATTTCCATTTTGCTGCCATTCTCCGCGAATTTCGGCTTGTTCATACGGACCATCCCGTCTTATTCGCTTACCCCCGCCACCACCGGTGTAGTTCATCTGAAGTCAAAGTTCAATTGTGATATTTGATCCACCAACACCTTTGACACCTTTGAAACCTTAAAAATAATACACGATTTTAAGTCCAAAGTTCAAAGTTCAATTTCTCAGTTGAAGGATTCTCCAATCGGATTTGGTTCCAAATCCCGAACCGGTTTCTTGATTATGGCAGCGATGGGCGCGATGGACAAACAAACAATTGAAATTATTTTTAGAAATTTTCAAGTTGCGGTTGTAAAATTTGCGCAAAGACCGTGTCGTGTCGGCTTCAACGACGCCCCGAAGGAAAACGCTGCGGAAAATTTCGGATTAAAAAACCGCAACCAAAACTCCAATCGCAACAAAACCAAAAATAACATTAAAATTGAATTAAATATCTTTATTTAATCTCATAAATCTAATATTTCTCAGATCTTGTGCAACCCGCGCTTGATCAATCATTTCGGTTTCAACATTGAACCATTCTTGTAGGTTTTGTCGGGAAATATTTCCGAATTCGTTCTCTTTTCGTTCCGATTGATCCACTATTTCATATTCTTGTTGGTGTTCACCACGGACGGGTATCGTTGGATACCCATGATCATCATCGTGACCATGGTGATGGTAGTCCGATGATGATTGTGATGATGTGTCCTCATATTGATGATGAGAATATGAAGATGATGGTGATGATGATGGTCCCTCTTCATGGTAATTTCGTTTTACGAGGTTTTTGATGATGTTGGTTGTTGTTGGCATTGTTGACACCGGAATCGACCACATCATCAACGAACCAATCATCACAACAGCAATCGTGGCAATCTAAATTTTGGGAAATGTGATCAACCTTGAAGCTTCAAGCACCGAATTCTTACCTTCGATATGGATTTCATATTTAGTCTGGAAGTGTGAAAGTTTTTTGTGTTTGGAGAAGAAGAAGAAAGTGGTGACACTTTCTTTTATATATGTGACTTGAAGAATGTCCAAAACGCCAAACGGGATTTGGATTTAGATCTTCACTGCTCGCTCTTGCACGCTTTGCAAAACCTGAATATTGACAAGAACAAGAATATTGACCTTTAACATTCCATTTCGAATCATTTATCAAAGCTGTCCCTTAACCCTTGGTGATCTTGGTTTTCTTGAATTTCAAAAAGTGCATTAACATCGAACGAATGATCATCGAATATGATCATCGTCGTGCATGATCCCGCTGGTTTCCCGTTAAAAAAAATATTATCATCAATTCTAGTGAAAGGATTAAATCAATTTTTCCCTCGACGAAAATACTTGAAAAACATCGAAACGATAATTGCTTTTCGGCTTCGGATACCAAGAAATTTTCTCCTACATTGGATTGTGGATTGATGTGTGTGTGTTTATAAAATAAGGGACCTTTTGGATGATCATGATGATGTTTATCATCAACAGCAGACATGCACGATGTCTCTTCTTAGCTCGAAGTATACATTTACCATAAACATAAACACAACTGATTCGCGGTCCACACCCATTACAAAAAGAAGATGATGCTTGTGGTGTGCGTTGGCCGTATCTTCTATTTTTAGGGAAAATCTAACCTAACTTTGAGCACTAAGAAGAATGGGCGAATGGTTTTCGCTTTCTGCTTGCCGCGAGCCGCCGCCGCCGCCTTACTAACATCAACACCAAAAGCTTTGCCTTTGCATTTGCATTTACTGCACCAGACCATAATCAGAGCACTGAGAGTTACTGTCTGGCTGGTGGAATCCGTTGAATCCTAGTTAAAAATCATCAAAATTACACCAAAAACAATGATACTAAAATTACTGCCACTATTATTGATCTTGATTGTCCACCATCTTGCCATAGCAGCAACGGTGACCAGCAGCGTGGCCACCGAAGACCAAGCTTGTCCAGATCTATGCGATTTGAACAGCTGTGTGGTGCCCAGCACCGAATGTTTGGCCGGATTTGTTAAGGTAATTAGTTAATTAATCTAGTTAATTAATTAATCCACGCATCTCCATTAATCTCTAAATTGGACTGGTGGAATCCATCTGAACAGGATCATTGTGATTGTTGTTATGTTTGCGCAAGAAAAGAAGGTGAACGTTGTTTTCAAAAAGATTTACCCAAACAAGAACTGCCCGAGGATTATCCCAGATATCCGGAATGTGGTGATGATCTGATGTGTCAGATTCGTACCGATTTGGAACCAACCGATAAACCCGAAGCGGTGTGTTATTGTACCAAGACGGAGCCGATATGTGGTAGCGATGGTGTCACGTATGAAAACCAGTGCCAATTCACCGAAGCTCGTTACCAGAATCGTAATAAATTGTTTGAAGTGGACAATAAACCATGCAAATCACGTATGTAACCTCGCGACAAGTTGACAAGTTAACAAGTTGACAAGTTAACAAGTTGACATCCTGTCAATGTTGATGGGGGTGCACATCCGCCGCCGCCAATGATTATAATAATCTAATTTAATAATTTGATTAATTTTAAATTTAATTGATTAATTGAATTAATTGAATTAATCAAATCATTTTTGATTTTCTCGTTTGCCCAAAGCGCCAAAGATAATCTCACCGCCTGAAGATACCACCAACAATACTGGCAGTTCGATTGCGTTCGCATGCGAAGCAACTGGTTGGCCGCTTCCTACGATCAAATGGAATCGGTTGTCCGGTGATGATATTGAAACCGCGATCGAATTGGATGATCAAAGTCAGAAACATTTTGAAATCAAATCCAACAAGAGCACCAATTATGCCAATATTAGTTGGCTGCAAGTAATGGACGCACAACGAGAAGATAGCGGCGTTTATGTTTGTGTGGCCACCAATTCGGAAGGTGTGGATAAAGCCACTGCCTATTTGACTATTGGAAATTTCCAAAAAAGATTCGATATTGTTGAAGAATGATCACAAAAAAAACGATGCATGCGATGTCCTAATATAATTTGATTTATTCTTTTTCAAAAAAAATTAAAACTTTGAATTTCAAATTTTATGGCAAAAAAAACGATCGTACAAATGTGCTGCCGTCTGGTGGCAATACTAGACACAAATTTGATAGCTTCTCCCGACACCAGATGGAGACACTGTTGCACTCAAAAATAATTGCTGCAAAGGAAAACTTGATGAAAAACGGACGGATACCGAATGTGGAATTTTGTGTCTCTTTGTGTTGTGTGAGCACATCGGCCGGCACCCATCGAACACTAAGCGAATTTGCCTGACCAAACTTTTGTGTTTTGGTGATTTTTTTTTGGATTTTTTTGTGATTTTCTTTAATATTTTTCAACCAAATGATTAATCTAAACATTTTGAACATTGCATCGACATTTTCCAAAACATAGTAAGTTTATGTTGATTTTAAATTTCAGGTAATCTATTTTAATTCCATTTTTCAAAGATTTCAATTTTAGATATCAATCACGCATCCAAATTTGGAGAAATGACCATGTGCTGAGTAAATGGATAAATCATTTGAGACGAAATCATCATTTGAGAAAAGTCATCTCAAATGTTCTCAATGTTGGTTTCAATCTCAGATGAATTTATTGTCTCAAAACTCAAATGGTTCTAAATCAAAGAATCTCTTGGTTATCATCCAAACTTTAAGCTAAAAATAAACGATTGAATTTGTCGAACTCAAAAAATAGAAAAGAGGTTGGTTTATCTTGATTCAAAGTGTCAGATTGTCCATTTCTAATCCATTTTTTTCGATAATTTCAGTTCATTGAAGATTAATAGCGAACCGAATTAACAGAAGCCCATTCGCATTCAATCGCAAGTCTCGAACTAAAGCAAGAATATCATTGATTGACTATGGCAATTTTATTGCGAATGAAAAAATCATCAATCAACTAATCGATGTCTACTAAACTTATCTGTCCGCTATATACCCCTTTTTGGTTAACTTTCCTTTCCTTTGCCGATATTCTTAGGTAGAAGGTGGGGAACGCGATGGAGAATTGACCAAGAAGAGGTATGTAATGCGGAGAGGCTATTTTAACACGTTCAAGCCTGCGCAGATTTTCATGATTCTCAGTGTGGGGCGGGGCGCGAGTGAAATCAATGTAAATGTGAACCACCGGTGGTACACGCCGGCGTGAATGTGTTAAATCGAGTTTTTGCTTGTGCTGCCATCTAGCGATCTTAAAACGATCATTATGGGTTGCTAAATTGGTTGGTTGATTTCATATTTGACTCAACAGGTGGCAGCCCCCTGAGCTTGAGTTCATATTTGATTCAACAGGTGGCAGTCCCCTGAGCTTGAGTTCATATTTGATTCAACAGGTGGCAGTCCCCTGAGATTGGTTTAATAGTTGACTCAACAGGTGGCAGTCCCCTGAGCTTGAGTTCATATTTGATTCAACAGGTGGCAGCCCTCTCTTGTTGATTTCATATTTGATTCAACAGGTGGCAGCCCCCTCAGTTTGGTTTCATATTTAATTCAACAGGTGGCAGTCCCCTGAGATTGGTTCCATATTTAATTCAACAGGTGGCAGCCCCCTGATGTTGGTTTCATACTTGTCTCAACAGGTGGCAGCTCCCTCAATTTGGTTTCATATTTGAATCAACAGGTGGTAGCCCCCTCTTGTTGGTTTCACATTTGATTTAACAGGTGGTAGCCCCCTCAGTTTGCTTTCATATTTTCATATTTGATTCAACAGGTGGCAGCCCCCCGAGTTTGGTTTCATATTTGACTCAACAGGTGGCAGCCCCCTGAGATTGGTTTCATATTTGACTCAACAGGTGGCAGCCCCCTCTGATTGGTTTCTTATTTGACTCAACAGGTGGCAGCCCCCTCTGATTGGTTTCCTATTTGATTCAACAGGTGGCAGCCCCCTCTGATTGGTTTCACATATGAATCAACAGGTGGCAGCCCCCTCTGGTTGGGTTCATATTTGATTCAACAGGTGGCAGCCCCTGAGATTGAGTTCATATTTGATTCAACAGGTGGCAGCCCCCTCTGGTTGGTTTCATAGTTGACTCAACAGGTGACAGCCCCCTGAGATTGGGTTCACATATGAATCAACAGGTGGCAGCTCCCTCAATTTGGTTTCATATTTGATTCAACAGGTGACAGCCCCCTGAGATTGGGTTCACATATGAATCAACAGGTGGCAGCCCCCTCAGTTTGGTTTCACTATGAATCAACAGGTGGCAGCCCCCTGAGATTGGGTTCACATATGAATCAACAGGTGGCAGCCCCCTGAGATTGGTTTCATATGTGATTCAACAGGTGGCAGCTCCTTCTGGTTGGTTTTATGTTTTATACAACAGGTGGCAGCTCCCTCAATTTGGTTTCATATTTGATTCAACAGGTGGCAGCCCCCTGAGATTGGTTTCCTATTTTATTCAACAGGTGGGAGCACCTGATGTTGGTTTCAAACTTGTCTCAACAGGTGGCAGCCCCCTCTGGTTGGTTTCATATTTGATTCGACAGGTGGCAGCCCCCTCAGTTTGGTTTCACATATGAATCAACAGGTGGCAGCCCCTGAGATTGAGTTCATATTTGATTCAACAGGTGGCAGCCCCTGAGATTCAGTTCATATTTGATTTAACAGGTGGCAGTAGAAAATGCAATGCAGTGAAGCCAACTTTCGTATAAAAAGGGCAGGCCCTTGAGTTTGAGTTCATATCTGATTCAACAAGTTGCAGCTCCCGGTGATTGGTTTCATATCTGATTCAACAGGTGGCAGCCCCCTCTTTTGGTTTCATATTCGATTCAACAGGTGGCAGCCCCCTCTGATTGGTTTCTTATTTGACTCAACAGGTGGCAGCCCCCTCTGGTTGATTTCATATTTGATTCAACAGGTGGCAGTCCCCTGATATTGGTTTCATATTTGATTTAACAGGTGGCAGTAGAAAATGCAATGCAGTGTTCTTCGTCGGCAGCAATAATCGTATTTTAGTTGCAATTTTCATCAACAGGTGGCAGCAGCCGTCTGCATTTTAGTTGCACTTTTCATCAACAGGTGACAGCACTAGTCTGCATTTTTAGTTGCAGTTTTCATCAACAGGTGGCAGCACCAGTGAGGAAAATTTGATTTTTTTCTTGATTTTGAAAGTGACTAAATCAAACGCATTTATTATATCGGTGATTTTTTTTGACCGATGACAATCATACTGTTCTTCGAATTAGTGCGAATCAATTTTTCTCATTCATTCTCACACTGGCTCTCGTCTTGGATGTTTGTCCTCTCTGGTTCTCGTCTAGGATGGTTGTCCTCTCTGGCGTTTGGGATGTCCAGGATGGCGGTATGTCATCGATTCTTTTTACCATTTTTCTTATTCAGGCTAGATTAGTTTTATTTATAAAGTTAGTTTAGTTAAATTTTTTCTTTCTTTTTCTCAGTTCTTTAATTCAATCCACATAAAAATTTCATATTTTTGTTGAATAAATGCTAGAATAGAATATCGACATTATCTATCATTTGATTTCCTCGTCGATCAATCATCTTCAGGATAGTTTCGGCTATATTTTCCAATCTTTTCAGAAATTAAGTTGATTATCCTAATTGATTTTTTCTCTTTCCCTCTGAA